>CM034151.1:470255418-470519580 GCA_019776745.2 Taxus chinensis | reverse complement strand
GAACATATGGAATGGCTTGTTAATCTAAAGTATCTCCTCTTTGCTTTGCTCATTTCTGGGGGGGCATAGGCCTGTCTGTAGGAAGTGTATCACATTCTGAGTCCAACACGGAGTGGGCACATCATCATTTCCTATTCTTGACCATCCTGTAATACCAAGACAGCTTCTTTTTTCATTACCTGCTTCAACGTGTTGACTCAAGGCTAGCTGCTCACATAGTCCCTTCCCACGTACTAGTTTGGTGACCTTGATCTCGATGTCATATTCCATGACACGAGTTATCCATCCTGCATGTTTCTCATTCAGATCCTTGTTTAGAAGGAAGGCCCTGACTCCCGCATGAGAGACCAATAATTGGATTTTGTTGTTTGAGACTAGGTGCTTGAATTTCTTTAAGCTCCTGATTACTGCCAAGGACATGCTTTTCAATGAAAGAGTACCTAGTTTTGTATTCCTCCAAGACTTGAATAAAGAAAGCACTGGTTGTTCTAATCCTCCTTTGTTTTGTTGTACCAGGATTGCAGAAATCGTGTCCCCACCACCAAAGGCATATAACACGAAGTCCTTGGAGAAGTCTGGATTGACGAGAGTTGGAGCTTGAGATATAGCCTCTTTTATTGCCTCAAAACTTGCCTTGCCTTCAGATGTCCACTTAAATTCCATACTCCTTCTTAACATCAACATTATTGGCTTCACAAGAGCAGAAAATTTGGAACAATCTGCAGACAAAATTGATCCTTCCCAAGAAGCTTTGAAGAGCCTTCTTGTGACTTGGCAATGGCAATGCTCGGAATTTGCTTTCAACTCTTTCTGGGTTAAATCGTCAACCCTTCCTTTGAAACAATATGGCCTAGAAGTTTCCCTCGTGAGCCAAAAATATGCATTTTTTGGGATTCAATGATACCCCAAATCTTCTACACCTCTGAAAAACTTTCCTCAAATGACAAAGGTGATCTGCTGCATTTTTTGAGAATACAGTGATGTTGTCAAGATATATTAGAACTATTTTATTTATCAACCCCTTAAATGCCATATCCATTGCCCTTTGGAAAGTGGTCCCAGCATTTGATAGCCCAAATGCATCTTCTTGTAGGCATAGGTCCCCCATTTGGTGGTGAAAGCCGTCTTGAATTGGTCATCTTCTTTCACCATCACCTGATTGTACCCTAAGTAGCCATCTAGGAGAGAGAATCTCTCTGAACCGGATACTACTTGCAATATTTGTTCCATTGAAGGAAGTGGGTAATGGTCTTTGAGAGATGCCCTGTTTAGGTCTCGGAAATCCACACACAACCTGATTTCTCCACTCTTCTTCCTGATCGGAACCAAGTTTGCGACCTAGCTTGAGTGCTTGATCGGGAAAATAATGCTTGCCTCTATTAGCTTATTTAGCTCTTTCTTCATTAGAGGTTCAATGTGAGGGTTGACTGGTCTCTGCTTCTGCCTAATGGGCTTAGCATCTAGATCCAATTCTATGGTATGTTGTGTCAAATTTGGATCGAATCCTCTTAAGTCTTCATAGCTCCAAGCGAAGACATCTGGAAATTCTTGGCAAAGCTGTATGAAATCTGATTTCTCCTGCTCAGTGGCCACTTTACCAATTTGAAGTGTTTTGCCTTCCCCAACCGGAATTGGCTCTGAATCTTCTCTCTTGACCTGTATGTTAGCCTTTTCCTTACGGAACTGGTTGTTAGGGTTGAAGATAGACTCCAATGTTACTAAACCCTTAGGAAGCTTGTTTGTCTGCAGCTGCACTACTTGATCCCCATACTGCTGCTCTAATCTGTCCTGATTCCTAGCTGAGAATTCAGCCTCTTCTTGTAAGAAATTGATGATCTGTTGATCATTCTCAAACAGCTACTAGTTTGTGTTATTATCTGGAACTGCTGGCCTCACAATCACATGGATATGTGGCTGTGTTTTTCCCCTTCTGATGTTGTCAACCACATCAAACGTTTCTCCAACTACTGTGAGCCTATCTGCGACTTCATTTTTCTTCTTGGGTATGGACACAATGTTGAAAGCTTCGAAATCCTCAATGAGGTCCCATACCCTATTCTTGTAGCTCTTCAGCAAGTCGTTCTTTGTAGCATGTTGTCCCCTAACTTGGTTGACGATTAGCTCGCTATCTCCAAACACCTGCAAGTTCTTTATGCTCCTTTTCCTGGCCTAATGAATTCCATGAATCAATGCTTCGTATTCAGCTGTGTTGTTTGAACAGGAAAACTAGAAACGAAAAGCTGAAAAATATTTGATGTCTTGTGGTGAAATCAACATTACACCACCTCTAGCACCTTGTCTGCTTCTCGAACCATCGAAAAATAATTTCCAAACTTTGTTTTCATCCTTTTGTTCAAGCTGAATGATGTCGGGAATGGGTGAATTTTCTTTGTGTATACAATACACGCCCAATTCAGATTCTTCAATTTCCTTGTATGGATCAAATTCATGACTCTTGTTTGCCCATTCATCCAAAGTTAAATCAAGAATTCCCTCGACCTTAGTACTTGTTTCTAGATCACTTGAACACTCCTCCTGATCAAAAGCTGAGCAATTTGCATTGATAGGATTTGGTACATGAGGCTCAATATGGAAATTGGCAATTGGTTATGACTTGATTGTTGCTTTGGCTCCATACCTTGTCCTAAAAATCATGTGTGACCAATCTGCAGATAAATATCCACCGATTTTTGTAGTGAAGTCTCTTGATAGACACAACGCAAAGAGTGGTGGAAGGTCAATCACAGACACATCTTGTAGAACTGTAACATTAGGACAGGAATTTAGTGTTAGGCTTAACCCCTTGATGACTCCAACAGTTCTTACTACCATTCCATCTAGTTGCACTACTCCTTTCAGCACTGGCTCATACTTTAGACCCAGTTGATCCGCTATTTTCTTTGGCATCACTGAACTACTTGCTCCTGAATCTATCATGCAGTTGTGTACCAAGTGGTTTCCAACAACCAATGACACATAGAATGGTGGAGGCTTCAAATTCTTGCTTGTCTGGCACCCATCCTGTTGTACTGTATTAGTGAGAACTTTCTCATGTCCTTGGTTTGATACATTTGTGGTAGACCAATTAGCCATTGCAGCTTGCAATAAATCTCGTTGCCCTGGGATCGTAAGTGATTCCCACATGGAAATGTTCACATGTGTCTTCTTCATTTGATCGATGATGTTAAAAGGGGATGAATTGTCCTTTTGTTGTCCCTTACTTGGCGCAACATTTTCTGGAGCTTGAATAGGTGCATGTGTTGCTACAACAAGTACCTTAGGTTGATTTTGCACATTTGGAGCTGCGTTTGGTCTACTGATCCCTTGTTGTGTAGGAGTGGACTGAGAAACAAATGGATTACATGGTTGTCCCTCTCCTATATTTCTCTTCTTTGACCGTATGTTGGCAGCCACGCCTTGAAAAGGCTGTTGGTTAACTCCATAGAAGTCTTCCGTTTTCCAATTAGCCAATGTGGTTTCTGTTGGAGGTCCTTCTTGTTGCATTTCTTGCTGTTGATTCTCCTCCAGGCTTGGTTCTTGAGGAACACCAATGGTTTGCACCATCAAGGCCTAATTTAGTGCACCATTGAAACATGCTGACTGATTGTGAGGTAGATGGCAAGGGTAACACCAGTCGTACTCCTGTGCCATGTTATTTTGTGTCGGGACCAAGGCTCTTGAGGACATCATTGCATTTAGATCATACGGTCGAAATGGCTTGGCAGCCTGAGGTGGTGGTCTATTTTGTTGGTATACAGGCCTAGCTTGGTACTGTGCTTGAGGCTGATACGGTCTAGCACTTTGAGCTTGTTTTCTTTTGATAGTCACTAGCTCATTTCCAAGGTTCTGCAGTTGTTTCATGACCTCCTGCATTCCTTTGAAGTATTTGAAGAAGTCGACGCCTCATTATTGCTTTGATTTCTAGGAGTTGGAATGGGATTCAACTCTGGTGCTTGACTGGTTGTAGGATTTCCCATATCTAGATAGAGAGGCATTGGCGGCCTTGGTGCAAGCTTGCCAGCTTTTATCAAACAGTTCTCTACTCTGATAGCTGTGTCATAGGCCCCTGGCAGCGTTGTCCCTCCCATTGATTGGATCATCATGGCTTTGTCTGAATTTATAGCCTTTAAGAAATAAAGGAATGCTCCTTCGGTGGTTGGTATAACGGCTATTGGAATCCTGTCCCATGTCCGTTGGAATCTGAAGTTGAAATCTGTCATTTGTTCGTTAGGAGCCCTTTTGATTTTTTTCAGCTGTTCCAATAAAGATAAATTGTCCTCCCTCTCCCCGAATTGGTTGCAAAGAGCTGAACAAAGTTGGTTCCAATTCGTAATAGACCCTACTGCTAGGCTCCTAAACCATTGTAAGGCCTTACCTTTGAAAGATGAAGCCAACAACTTGACTGCAACATCCATTTCATTTATTTCATGGATTGCACATGCATTAGCAATATCCTGGATGTGATCAATAGGAGTAGTATGATTTTCTCCTGTAAAATAGGGTATATTCTTTAGTGCTGCAACTGGAATTTGATTTTGAGAATTTAGGGCAAGTGGACTACTGCCCGTGAAATTGACAAAGGGATTCGGTGGTAGATGTGCCATTATGATTGGCCTAAGAACCCTGGTCGATGTGAGAAAAGGCCTACCAGGTGGAGGTGTAGACAAAGTCCTGTTAGGTGGAGATGGTGATCTTTTTGGTCTTCTTCCTCTCTTTCCTTTTCTTGGTGAAAGTTTCAAGTGGGAAAATAGCCCCTCTTCTCGAGTATTGGACCTGGTTTGAATTCTTCTCATATGCCTAGACAACTTTTGCTGCTATAGCACTGAATTCTATCCCCTTCGGAGTCGGCAGATGTGTTAGAAAGTTAGCCTCAAAAGGCTAGATTCTGCCAAGTTACACACCAAACCTGACAATATTAAAAAATAGGATTTTGAAAGACCTGTATTTTTGATATTTTAGAGTTTGGAATTTGATTTGGAATGATAGTCCCGAAAACCTGAAATCCAAAAATCAAAAAAGCATGAAATTTTGAAAGTCAAAATCTCAAAAATATGAGAATACCCTTTTGAAGATTATCCCCTGATCTATCAACTAGTGAAATTTTGACTTGTTTTGAGCAAGTTAAGCCCTTGAAAATTGATTTCAAAGTTCAGCCTGGAAGGTGAAAAAACTGAAACTGTAAAACCTGCAATTTTTAAGTCCGAATTTCTTGAAAGTTCCTTCAAATCTGTGGAATGACCTCTTGGTCCCACCAGGCATGCCAAAAATGTTGATGTTGAATCGCAGCACTCCTGAATGTCTGCAACACGATGGGTTGAGACTCTCAGTACGATTGCATAACATGGAGCTTTTCCCAAGTGCGGGACATTGCGAAAACGGAAAAGCTCTCCGGATGAAGGCCGGTTCCTATTCCTTTGTTCAGATGCACACGTAGAAAATGCACAAGGTTTACTAAAAACCTAATCTAACTTTCCAAGGAGACAGGGTAAGAAAATGCATAAAATAAAACCTAAACTACAGAGGTGATGCACCGAGGAATGAAGAACACCTGCCTTGCCAATAAACACAGACCATTAAAATGTAATGCAAGATCATGCACAGATAGCCAGATTCATAGTGAAAGATCAGGGGGATGCAAATGAATATAGAGAGGGTTGAGAATCATCCACAGACATGCATTAATTTTCTCCAAAGATTGATACAACACACTTCAGAATGCCAAGAGGCAAGGTTGCATTACAGTTTTAGATGGGAGGTTTGATCTCCACAATTTCACCTGCCAAAGAGAAGAAGGGAGGGGCAAAACAATAATTTCCAACCTTTAGAAAGAAGCCCCTCCTTACAATTTATAGGAGGAAAAAGAGAGGGAGAAGAGAGGAATTTGAAATCTTCCCCAACCACCTCCAGAATGCACTTAACTCATCTCATAATGATGGTAGGTGAGAATCCCAACGAACCCAAAAGTGGTGAACTGTATTTTGCATTTTTTTCTCACCCAATTAAAGATATCTAGTTGTAGTTGGACAGAGGACCTTGTAAGCTTTCCAAAAATTCCAACCTTGCATGAATCTGAGCTCCCAGTCAAAAGTTATGGCCATCTGAATATCTGCGCCAGGGTCTGCTTCCTGTTAGCGCTCAAAATGTTGCACCTCCTGAAGGTGCTCCTTGGCACATCCATGTGTGTGTTGACATCCATTTCCATGCACCAAGGGTGCATCCTTTACCCTGTCGACACTCTGTGTCATGCGCCACTTCTGTGTGCCAAGGGCGCATCCTTTACCTTGTCGACACTCCGTGTCATGCGCCACTTCTGTGCGCCAAGGGCGCATCCTTTACCCTATCGACACTCCGTGTCACGTGCCACTTCTGTGTGCCAAGGGTGCATCCTTTACCCTATCAACACTCATTGTCATGCACCTCTTCTGTGTGCCAAGGGTGCATCCTTTACCCTATCGACACTCATTGTCATGCGCCTCTTCTGTGCGCCAAGGGCGCATCCTTTACCCTGTCGACACTCATTGTCATGTGCCTCTTCTGTGCGCCAAGGGCGCATCCTTGTCAGGGATTTGGGCTTCTTTGATTTCTGTAATCTTCTGCTTGTCTATATCTACCTGGGGGAAGATATATACAACAGGAACTATACCCCAGATCACCCGTAAGATGAATGCCCTTGAAGAATTAGGGAAGAAATTGGAGAGTGTTGTTGACACCATGAGTGCCAAAGGAGAGGAGCTGAGTTTTGAAGAGGTGAGTGCCTGGGTGGGTGACCTCTATTAGTAAGCTTAGAATGAGGTCGATGCTTGGGAAAAGTTAGAGGTAGAACTAGGGAAGGATTTCCCTCTCGTCCTCTAGCAATAAAAAAGTTCCCAATTATTTCATTCATTCTCTCAATTATTCATTCTTTCTTTCCAACCATTATAAGAGCCCGCCATTCTTTATTCTTTTAAGAGTGTTTCTGAGGATGGAGAATAGGCATAGTGTGGGGGTGATGTTGGGCTCTAGAATATTGGCCAAGTACAAGAAGGCACGTGGGTGTAGGGGACCAATATGAAGAAGGGTGCAAGGGTTGAAGGTGCATAGGGAAGGGTTATTGTAGGGTTTTATAGAACACATGGCACAAGCGTAAGGAAAGATATGTTTTGTACTCATCCATATTTAGCGTCCCAAGAAGCACATGAGAAAAGTGTGGCTATTATAGCATGCAGAGTGGATAAGGTGCCATCCTGGAAACTGTAGGATCATAAAGGGAATATTCCATGTATGTGATGGAAGGTTCCAGAAGAACATCATTACATAGAGTGTAGAGCTCTGATCAAAGGAGACATGCTCCATTAGAGGACCAATTGGAAACTTGGATGCCAATCTGTTACCTCAAAATGAATGGCGGTAAAGGCAGGAAAGCTATATATTGAGGGGCACAGATGGTAGAAAGGGTAAGGGGTAAGAGTGCAAAGAGAAGAGAGGCAAAGAGAATATTGTACTAGAAAAGAGGCGAAGCTCTACAGAAATACCATGGAGAATTCTATGGGTTGGGATTTGGAAAATATAGGAGTGATGCCACACTTAGAGGGATGGGTCTACTCAAGGATTGTAATATGATGAACATAGTGTAGTTATAATGCATGACTTGACTATGCATTGTTATATGAGGGTCTGTTATGACTTCAAGGGATGTAATGTGGTTGTTGAACATGTTGATGTGAATATAAGGCTTTGTTTTGAATCATATATGTGTTCATGAATATAATCCTTGTGCATTTCCCTTATATATGAACTATTTCCATATGTTGTTTGTTACTTCTCTTCTATGGACCAAACTCTTCTAATATGGTGTATAAATTGCCCAAAAAACAAGGTTATTTCACCTATGCATCTTACAGTTTCGAAATACAGTGTTGTTATTGGCTATACACTGTAGTTATCTGAATCATAAGTGTTGTGGTTGTTTGTGTAGTTACATATTTGAATATCCACAGTTAAATTTATATTGACTCGGTGACTGAATATATATTGGAGTTACTTAACCAGTACCCATTAGAATGATAGGCAACTGTGCACTTGGGATTCAAATATTGGTACTACACAGTATAAAAATGATTACAAAATGGTGCACTGAGGACATTATTGAATATGTTGTTAGTTCCCAGTGCATGTTCGGCATTACATTGTTATTCCTCTGTAATAAATACTTTTGAGGTTATAGATGGTCCCACATATTCAAGAAGTAAATGACAACACATCTTTTTAATATTCAAATAATGTCTGAATATGTGAGGAAATCTCTTTCCCATAGATCAGAATGTTAAATACATGAAGAATGTCGACCATACTCATCGATCGAATTATGTGAATCATTTAAATGTTGACAGTATGAGTGAATACTTCTTGTAGTTATAAAACTCAATGTTTTCTTTGTTTATGTAGTTAATATGTCTTACAACCAACCCTATCATCGAATTAGTTCATAGCCTTCACATGATAAGGTCAGTGAACTTAGAAATTACCTCTGGGGGGTAATGCACATCGAAATATTGACCTATAAAATTGTAATTATAGTTATTGAAATGTATGTGACATTCAACCATTGGTAAAAATTGATCACGCATTCCATTATAGTGTACATTCCATAGTTTCAGTTGTATACAATATAGCCTTGTAGTTATTTTGCAATCCTCCTCACATCATTGTGATAGACTTTGCATTCCATCTGGTGTCCACATCTCAATAGGGAAAACCAGTTAACTAGTTGACATTTCATTTTCTGTAGCACTTATTCGATCCCTTCCAACCTACTGAATGTCATCTTATTCTTGTGATATTATCCATTCATTGAGCACAGTAATATGCCATGCGGGTACCAGGATTTCATGCGTACCATTTTTCAATATGTAACTTCTAGATATGGATTTTTTTCAATTTCCCTTTCCATTCTGCAAAGAAAAATAAAGTCTGAACATGTAAAGAAAAGGATGTCTATACATTGAGTCATGATTCCCTAAAACTTCTTCCTTTCTCCTATTCCTGGTTCTTCCCAGCTTTACAGCTAGTAATCCTGTTGTGAATACTACGCTGGAAACTCCATTGAACGTAGATATGCAACCCTATACGGGTGTAATTCTAAATATTTTGCAACTATAACGTATTGATACCTGTGGTGATTACTTGCACACCATGTTCTCCACTTACTCCCATGTAGTCCTTTACACTCTAGTTTTCTGATCAAACTAACTATGTCACGTAAATATTGACAAATATTCATGAAGGAATTTCGTATCAAAAGGGAATGCCCTGAGAATATGCATAGATAGTGTCTTTTGACACCTTATATCTACAAGGTATAATCATAATGCTTCATTCTAAAGGTAAGGTCATTTATGACATTAGGCAATGAATTTTTTTCCTTTGTCATCATTATTCTAGAAAATGCCATGCCACTAATAAAAATTATAAACACATATAAGAAGATAAAGGTCATGTTTTTTACACATTACCAGTACCTTCAACACTTTTATATCCGATATCAATCCTACATGAACACTACAACATACTTATGTAGTACATGACTAAGATGGGACTAAAGATAAATATTGCTTGCACTGATTCTCCCAAGAAAAACTACAAAAATAAGCTCATATTTCTTGTATAAAAGTTATAAATTATGCATACATAAGGTTATAATTAAGCATACGAATCATATACCCTTGTACATGGTAGCATCTAAAGCCTTGTTGACAAAATCCTTCCCTTATGTTCTGCAGTTTCCACGCAATATGTGTCCAATTCTTATGTGTGTTTTGTATTATTCCACCTTGGTCATCCACAATCATGGGGTGTAGCACTTGGTCATGTTGGTCCACTCCACACAAACATGGATGATGGGTCCTCTACGACATTGTTTGCATGGCCTGAAAATGGATAAGTGGCTACCATAGACATTGACATGCATGGGACTGTAAGTAGGACAATTGCATGTTTTTTGTAACTTGTATAGAATTTTCATATTCTATTTCACCTTACAACATAGTGCTACCTAGAAAAATTGCATTTCACCTCTGACAAACTACGAAGATGAATCTTAAATCTTATAGTAGGGCTTCATAATACTCCCATGTGAGTAAATTGCATTGGAAACCATGTTGGAAATCACATTGCTTGCAGTTGACAAGAAACTAAATGTATGTCAAATAGGATATGCATTGTATGGTGTTACCATCTAGCTGTGACTGTTGAATTTCTTAGGACTCTATTTTTTAACTTGGGATCTAGTTTGACAATTGATGTTTTTTATCAGCTTTAGCTAACTCTTCCTCTGATGTCAAGTATATAATGTAATGCCTTCTAACACTGGATTTTTTAGGCTTCATTTGTAACTGACCTCCTTCAAGTAATACCCCCTCTCTGATCTACCATGTTTTCAGCCTATCAATCCTATCCTTAAGCGAAAAAGTAGTTGATAATCTAACCATGTTGTAGAACATGTGTGCTAAATGATGGTAACATAAATTCAATTGGTAACATAGATTTTGTGCCAAACACCAATTGAAAAGGTGTGGCCTTGTTCAGTATCTTATAAGTAGTCCGATATGACCATAACACAACATAAAATTTGTCATCCCAATCCTTTCTTTAAACATCACAAATCTTGGTTAACGTATGATTAAGAATTTTGTCAAATGCCTCACCAATCCCATTAGCTTGTGGGTGATAAAGGGTACTATTGTGATGTGATACCATGAATTCTACCATTAAGATTCTAACTGTATCATTTAATAAATGGGTACCCCCTATCACTTGTTAAGCTCAGTGGGCATCCATATCTACTGATTATATTTTCCCACAAAAACCTAGCTACTTTTACCACTATACAATCCCTTGTAGGCGTCAACACTGCCCACCTTGTATGGTGATCTGTGAATGTAATGATATAGTGCAAACATGTCCTTCACATGGCTAGAGAAATAGGTCCTACAAAGTCAATTGCCCACTTCTCAAATGGTTCTACATTGGTAATCAGTCTTAATGGCATTTCATCTCTTTTCCCTGGTTTACCAAGGTGCTAGCAATGGTCACATGCCTTGTAATACTCGATACAATATTTGTAAACCATTTCCAACCAAAATCCTTCTAGAAGGATCTTACGTGTGGTTGCATTCCCTATATAGTGTCCTTCTACAATTCCACCATGTTCTTCCTCCATGATTACAACATGCTCATGCTCTAACATGCACTGGTGCAAAACCTCATTGCAGCCTGGCTTGTATAAGTCTCCACTAATTAGCATGTAGGGCGCAACATGTATGGCTAACTACTTCCTTTCCAAAGTATTCATTCCTTCTAGCACCACACCCATTTTGAGAAACACAACAATATCTTCCAAGTTAGAGGGTACGTGATGTAATCTGAATAATTGTGCATCTGACATTGTGTCCTTAATGTTCTTTACGTCCTCTCCTGAGTCAATCCTTAATATATGGTCAGGCTCCAAATTAATCTTACCTAGTTTTACAACCATAAAATCAAACTATTAAAATAATAGACTCACCAACATATACACCCTTGTAGAACAAGATTATTTACCAAGTACTTAAATGCTACGTGGTCCATGTATAATATAAAGGGTATTTCCAATAGATACTGCCTAAATTTTTATAGCACGTAGATCATCAACAATGCCTTGTACTCAGTAGTAGTATAGTTTTTTTCTGCTGGGGTTAGCTTCCTACTAGAAAAGCACAAGAGGTGGTATATGATTCCCTCCCCAAGTTGTGCTAATATTTCTCCAATTACCATCCCTGAAGCATCAACATGTACATGGAATGGCTTATCCCAAGAGGGAAATTGTAATATGGGAAAAATGATAAGCCTATTCTTTAATGTGTCAAATTCCATCTATTGTGCCTCTCCCTTATGAAATGTACTTTTTTGCTTCAATAAATTTTCCAATGGTGTGGAGATTTTGGCACACCCCTTAATAAATTTTTGGTAATACCCCATATGCCCAAAGAATCTACTCACAATCCTCTACCTGGTAGGCTCCCCCAATCCCACAATAATAAAAACTTTAGCAGGATCCAAAACAAACATTCCTTACATATGATATGTCCCAACAGGGTGCCAAATGGGGTAGTGAAAACACATTTCTTAATGTTGAGGGATATACTCAACTACTGAAACCTCTCAAACATTAGCCTCATATTGTCATAATGGTCCCTCAATAATGCATATACTATCCAGTCATCCAGGTAGACTTGTAGAAAATTATGGATGAAGTCCGGAAACACCTGAACCATAATGCACAAAAACACAATAGGCACGTTCTTTGGTTCAAAAGGCATGACCATGTAGGCAAAAATTCCCCATTTAGTGGAGAGAGTTGTCTTTTATTGGTCCTCCTTTACATTTCTAACTTGATGATATCCTGATAATTCATTTGTAAAATAATAGATATCATGCTGGCTAATCCTTCTAGGATATCCTTAGTGAAGGGGGTTGGAAAAGGGTGAATGATACATACCAGATTCAAATCCCTGTAATCAATGCAAATCCTTTTCCTTCCATCCTTCTTAATGTTGATGACCATCAGAATTATCCATTTTGATTCTTTAACAACCTCAATGACGCCTGATGCAATCATCTTGTAAATCTCCTCATTGAATTTGACTCAAAGATTTGGATTCATTTGATAGGGTCTCTTTTGAATTAGGAATGCACCATCCTTTAACTTGATCTTAATTTATCCAAAGGAGTGGTTAAATCCTTTAAGCTAGTAGTACCCACATGGAAACAAATCCTGAAATTCATGCAATAGATCGATGATCTTTGAAACCTCCTTAGGTTCCACCTCTGAACCAATATTAACCTTCTTGGTTTTCAAGGGTTCATGGTAGGCGCGCACTTTCTCATCAACACTATCCATAACCTCACACGTGTTCACAGTATGGTTAGCATCTAAGTTCTCTACTTCTTCACCATCGATCACATAGACCAAATTTCCTTTCTCTTTTTCCATGCATGTGCGCTCAAGCTATATCTCCTCTTATTCTTCCTCATAAAATCATGCTTCTAATCCAAGTTCAACCAATAATTCCAGTATTCTATCCTCTACCATGACACTATATCCCATAGTTAGGTGCTTAACAACCTGTAATTCCTCATTCACCAATGGCTTAGTACTTCGATACTCGAAATATTGAAGGATATTAGCCATCAAATCCTATAAGTCTCCTGTCTGACGACGCATCTCTGAGTGAATGTACTATACACACCCAAAATTACATGTGCTACATTATCGAAAAATGGTTACAAAAGTCCCCAATGATGATTCATGTCCTTTTAGAAGGTGTTTGAGTTCCTAAACCCATTCAAAGTGTATATTTGTAGTTTATACATCCTTATATTTTCCACCCTTTCTTCTAGAATCCTGCTTCATTCTATGCATATTTTGACCTTTAGTTCCAGGAATGCCACCTTACCTAGGTGGCGGTTCTGAAACCACCGCCCTGACATGGTGGTGGTTCTATGACTACTACCCTATGTAGGGCAGTGGTCCTGCATGCTTTTTCTAGAATTCTTCATGCATGATTTTAACACGCATGATTTCACTTAACTTCTAGAGCGTGTTTATGAACGAAATTGCCTAAAAATAGTATTGATTGCTTAGTATTCCTTCCCTCTTCTATTCTTAAATAGATTTAATTAGTTTGAACTACCTCTTCACCTAATGATTTAGCACTCAAATGCTGGCTTGTGCATGAAGGCACATCTCATCCAATTCCTATATATTCCATGTTTGTATTCAAGTAAAAGGGGCCTGAGAATTTTGTGTATCTTACATAGTATTGCTGCCACAATCTTGCTCGAAATTGCATAGCAAAGCTCTGTTCACTTGGGCTATCTCTCTCCCACATGTATTACAACCATACTAGCTTCAAGTTGCTATTGTTCAAATGCCTTCTCCTGATGCTGCCTTTACATTCCCAATTCCTTGGACTCATATGAACACATAGAGAAAGAAAGGATAAATTGAGGGGATAAATTACTACACAACTGGAGTTACCTTTGTTATATGAATTCTGAGTTGGATTTTTTGTTTGATTCCTTCATTTATATAATTTATAATTATTACATCATATCAAATAGAGTAGAAATCAATTTCATTTCATTTGCAAGTAATTAATTGATTTTGAAGAGGGTTTAAATAATTAATAGTAGCTCCCAGTGATGGATCCTCTGATTCCCATCCCTATGGATATGAAGGAGAGAATATCTGTAATAGGTTGCCTACATATCCTAGATCATTTGGAAAATTTCTTAATTTAAGTTAGTGTTATCCAAATAACTCTCCTAGTTACTTGGATAACTTATATACATATCTGGCTCTCAGTTCCTCATTGAATGTTGCGCGCGCTCATGTTCAGTTGGCACATTTTATTAGTTGTACATAATGTAAGAATGGAAGAAATTGAGAAGTGGAGGAAAGTAGAAGAAAATTGGCTATCTCTTTTGCTTTCTCTAGGTAGAATCCACTCTTGAGTCTACAAGATCAATTGCCAACTCCCCTTTTTACAATGGCGTGAAGAAGACATTAAACATATTGCAAGAAATAGTTACTTCTTCTTTGTTAGTAAGAAACAATTTACAATGTTTTCAATCATTCATGTCCATTCAGGTTCTTGATTCGTGAAGAAACGCCAATGGCGAGAAAAACCAGACTTTTCATAATGTAGACATTACACTCATTTTGTAACTTTGAATTTGAACTGTTCATCTTGCCTTTGAAACTTTAAACCAGAGTCATCCATGTGGGAGAAATTTACTGGAGTGGGTGTGGAGGATGCCTTTCACATTTTGTGACTTTTATAGAGATTTGGCATTTCGGAACATTTTGGTCCTGCTCACCCACTTTTGATATGGTCTTGACATGTGGCCTCACTTGAGTGGAGACAGAGTCACGAGACACTTTTATAATTTTACCTATTTTCAATGCAGGCTCAAAAACACAAATTGCTCCACCACCCCGCCCACCATCGATTTGACCCTTGAATGCTAGGATTAATATTTGGCTTTTTTCCTTGGTGTGGGAGGGGTTGTCGAGTCACTTTTTAACTTTAAGCCTCCTTTAATGAAAACGATGGCTCAAATTCTCAAATCTGCCCTGATGGCCCGCTTCCCTACCTTGACTTTCTATTCGGGATTACTATTTGACTTTCTCTCTTATAGCATGATTAGGCTGTATATCTAACCATGGTCACTTGGAGATCTGGCGCTCATTTAGAACCTACCTTTAAAAAAATGCTCAAAAGTTCCGTCAGGCTGACGACTTGGATCCACCTCCCCCGCTTTGACTCTTTTGATGCTTAGCTCAACATTTGGGCTTACTTCCCTCTTGGAAACAAGTTGACCTCAAAACACGTCAAGAACTGGTGCTCAATTGATGATCTACCTCCCCACGTTGACTTTCAATACTAAAATTGTCTCATTGAGGCATTTGAAGGCTTCCGCTAACCCTCGTAGATACTTATTCGGGGTTGTATGCAATCGACTTTATCCCCTTTTTTGGACCTTTTTTACATGGAAGATTGGCTGCAAAACCTCAGAATTTCTCCACCGACCTGCTTCAACCACTTTGACTTACGTTGATGAAGCATGTGACGCTCAACCATTTGAATTTTTCCCTACTTGGAAACAATTTGGGCTCAAAAACTCAAAAGGATCTGATGATCCACCTCCTCACTTTGAAATCAATGTAGGCATCAACATGTGGCAGTCACCCTTGACGCCCTGCGGGGTTAGAGCTTGCACCATTTGGACAACTTTGGAGGCTTTTCGCCATGATGCCTCAAAATACAAAGGACCCATCCTGCCACATCCAATTAGATATTTCCACATACTCCATGTGGATAATGGGGCCAAAATTTGATGGGGAAGAAAATGCCTGTCATTCACGACTAGTGGAAAAAATGTAGAGAAGAAGAAAAACTCCACCATTGTCATGCCCGATTTTTAAATATATTTCACGAACCAAGAAATTGAAAATAATGCAAGAGTTCGAAGATCCATGGCCATAGAAATATTAACAATTTCATTCGAATGAGGACAACAATAAAATTTTCATGTGTCTAGACAGGAAAATGGAAAATTTATCAAAACATGTACAGACTGGAGAGTTTAAAAAACTTCAAAGCATGAATTTCTCTATCTTTTCGGACTTCCAACTTTACTTGAACAATTCTAGAGGGCGTGATCTCAAAATTTTTGAATTTGACTTAGAAAAATGACCGGAGGATTTTGAGGGTGACAACGGTTCCCATTTACTGGAATCTCATGCTTGGGGACGAAATTGCAACACCCCTGAATATCCTAAAATATGGAGTGGGGAATTCAGTGTAATTTGTGTAATCATTGGATCATATCTCATGTCTGTGAGACTCGCGGGCTTGAGATGACCCTCTAGAGAAGGTTGGTTCCTACTGCCTAAACTACCTACCATAAGGCTACATTCAGTAGATGCTAAAACTATGTATAATCCTAATCTAGACCTTCCAAGAGACCATAGGAGAGAGAGTGCATGAACACATAAATCTTACACTAACAGAAGTGATACACATGTCACGCAAAAGGAGGTTATTAATCATAATCCTACACTGCTTGAAACAGTAACAGACCTATGGTGAGCAATGGAGAGGATGGAATAACCCTATGCATCACAAAATGACAAATATGGGATTCACAGTAGATCAACTACTTCAAACCCATTAAACACAGTGCTGTTCCATCCAAACCTTCAATGAGAGACATCAAGAGAATGCTCACTGCAATATACCCTGTAATTTGTGAATGAGGTCAAGTCCATAATGACAATAAAACATGCAAAGGATGGTCAAAATGCATCACAAAACAAATCTTGTCCCATTGCTAGGATGAATTCTACACAGTTGACATTCTCTTGCATTGGCCTTCTTAGGAAAGACATATGCTATTACTTTTAATTGTTTCTCTTTAAGGCGATTCAGGACTTGAAGCTCCATTTTATTCAACCTTCTAGAGAAGAAAGAGAGAAGGGCCTCAAGAGAGAAAAAATGACAAAATCCTTGTACAAATGAGCCCAAGATTACAATTTATAGATTGTAAGAAGCTTGAGACCTGACATGTCGATAATCCCAGAGGAATTTCTACTTTGCCAACCATTTGCAAGATGTAATAAATGATATGAAATGATGGTATGTGTTAGTGCGAAATCAGCAGAACCCCTGGATGCAAATCAGGCTTCTAGGTTGATCACTCTAGCATCTAGTGTGATTGCACAACATGGAAACCTCTCTCCAAGTGTGGGACTTGTGAAACTGAGAGAGGAATCTCCAGATTAGAGGCTGGTTCCTCAAACTCCTCTGATTTAGATCTATATTTGCACAACTACAGAGGTTCAGATCCTAATCCTACTCTAAATTGCAAGGAGACAGGGATAGAAGTGCAAAAATTGAAACTAACTAAAGATGGTGATGCACCAAAAAGGAGTGGTGAATATTTTTGTCATGCAAATAGACACAAACCAAAGATTGCAGCATAAAACATACACAGGCTGATAAGATATAATTTAGGATCTGAAATGAAGCAAATAATACAAACAAAGGACTGAAACCCATTCACAAAGCTTGCATTATCATTTCCAATGTCAAAAACCACTACATTACAACCTCAGAGAGGTAAAAAACTGTTACAATCTTTGAAGAGGTCTGATTCTTGCAACAATCACTTGCTGGAGGTGAAAGAAGAAGTCTGCTATGCCAAAAAATGTTCCACCCTTAAGAAATGAGCCAAATCTGGCTTTTACATTGCATGGGTCGAGCCCAGGAGAGAGAAAATGTACAAAACATGGGAGCCCATTCCTCATTGACTGAAAATGCATTAAAATGGCATGGGGACCTTACAAACCCATACCCTATCATTTTTGACCGATTTGGAGGAGAATGCGACCCATTCTGCATTAAATTTGGTCGCTGAAATGTCATTTTTGGCCATGGACACGTGTCAGAGCCGTTTCTTAACTTTCTCTCTCTAGACTAAACCAAAATTCAAGATTGACCCCGGAATCATGTAGAGAATTTTATAAGCTTTCCAATGATATAAAGAACATGCAAATCCGAGCTCTGGATCGAAAGATATGGCGATCTGAAGATTTAGGGCACAAAACAGGCAAAAATGGATTTTGAAATTTTTTCCCTCGCTCCGCCACCTGGACGACACGTGTCGGGCGCTGATTGGATGCGTAATTCTCTCTCCTCCATCCTTACCATGGGTTTTCCCTTGAAAATTTTTGACTTTTTTAATTTTGGAACATTTTCCACTTTTTCCCCGCGTCCCCGCCACTTGGGACACGTGGCATGATCTGGTTGGAGGACAGGGGCGCGGGGTCATCCTTTACCTTTTAGTTTTTTGGCCAAAACTTTTGCCAAATTCTCTAATTCCTCCCCGAGCTCTGCACTCCCCTTCTCCTTAGGACACGTGTCCTCTTTTTATTGGCTCGGGCCAATGCTTCAAACCTTGCCCTTTGAAATTTTGGACGTTTTCCCTTGTGACACGTGGCGTTTCCTGATTCATCCACGGGCCTGCCGGCTTTTCACATCCCTCGCGTCCCTTTGGCCCAGTTGTCCCGAACTATCTGGGACAAATTCCTTTGATCCACCCGATTCGGGCTTCCCTGTCCCTCTTTCGGCCGATGACACGTGGCATGATTTGATTGGCTCTCGGCTCCTTCGGCTCCCCGCGTCTTCCGCATCCCTATGTCCCAACTGTCCCAGTGCTAAAGTTCTCTGTTTCGGCCGATCCGGGTGGTTCGCGTCCTTCGCGTCCTCGCGGCCCAAATGTCCCAGCCTGTTATGCACAGTAGTTAGTCAATTTTGTTTTTACCTTCAGCCGGTTCACCCTTTCGCGTCCCACGCGTCCCCACGGCCCAACTGTCCCAAGTGCTGTGTGGACCGCTTGGAGGCTTTTCGGCCGGTTCGCGCCCCGACGTCCCAACTATCCCAAGGGCTGCCTGGACCAGGACTTAGCCAATTTTCATGATTTTTTCTGGCCCAAGCTTGTTTTTTGCAACTTTTTCACCCTTTTTTAGAACTTTCTCCTTTCTTCTTGGACAGGAGAGTTAGAAAAAATCCGAGGGGACCCTAGAAACATGATTTTTTGCCTTGAATCAATCTATTTTCCTGGGACTTGAAAATTTAATGCATGTTATCAAAATTACCCTGGGGGTGAATTTTGGATAACAATTTGGTGACTCAGTGGGGTCATCTGCCTGCTAGATGAAGATACCAATTGCCTGAAGCAGTCCATTGGGCATGGAGTCATCAAATATTCTGTTTAGAACCCCTAACTGACTCAGAATGTGTAAGGAGGAAGATGGAATATCACCTGATGGAAGCAAGGACTGCAAAACATCTCCATGGACAACAAGCTGTGCCAAAGCACTTAGGGAAAAAAAAACTAACCTACAACAAAACAATGTGCACAAGCACTTGGAGGAATGAAAATCTAATCTAATATTTACAAGGTAGTGAATTTCCCTCTAGAAGCAACGCTTGAGATAGATTCCATTTACTGGAATCTGCAGTTCTTCACCATCCAATGAGGCCAATTGGAAAGCATTGTTGTTCCTTGCACTTCGTGACCATGTATGGGCCACTCCAAATGGCATCAAATTTTGAATGCCTTCCCGGTTTTGCTCTATCCACATCCCATTTCAACACTAGATCTCCAACCTGAAAAGATCTATCCTTGGCCTTCCTATCAAAGGTCTTCTTGATCAAAGCTTGATCCTTTTCCATTGCTTGGGATGCCTGATTTCTGATCTCTTGCAGCTCCATCAACTCTGCATACCTCACCTCCATGGGCTCAAACTCTAGCAACTCCAGCTGCTTCATGAGTTCCAATGTTGGCAACTCAAGTGACATGGGCAAGATTGCCTCTCTTCCATAGACAAGCCTGAATGGAGAGTTACCTGTGGATCTTTTGGGAGTTATCCTATCAGCCCATAAGGCTGATTTCAGTTTGGTATGCCAAGACCTCTGATTCTCATTCAAGAGTCCTCCTAATGATCCTCAACAAGTTCTTGTTTGTAGACTCGGCCTGGCCATTACCTTGAGGGTAATAGTTTGATGAAGTGCTTAGGTAGATACCGTTCTTGACAGCCCACTCAGTCACCTTAGATCCAATGAATGCCAATGCATTATCAGAGATTATTGTAGCAGGTACACCAAATCTGGTTGTTATCCCCTCATAAAAGTCTAAGATGCTAGACTCAGTTGCCTCTTTGAGTGCTACTGCTTCTGTCCATTTGGTGAAGTAGTCCGTGGCTGTCAAAATCCATTTGTGCCCTTGGCTTGAATTGGGATTAATGACTCTAATGAAGTCCAAACCCCATTGCATGAATGGCTGGTCAACTGAGATTGGATGTAATGGAAGGGCAGCAAGTCTCTCTTTTCCTGTGAAGAATGCACAATTCTTACACCTCTTGATCCATGCATAGCAATCACTGAAGATTTTAGGCCAATAATAACCAGCCTTCATGATTTTTAGAGCTGTCACTCTTGGTGCAAAATGACCACCAGCTGGTCCACCATGGAACTCTTCCAACACCCTTTGAATCTGATTTGTGCTAATGCATCTCAGTAGCACTCCATTCACATCTTTCTTGAACAAAACTCCATCAACAATGGCATATGGAACAACCTGCAATCTGAAGTGTCTCCTTTGGGTCTTGTTCATCTCCGGAGGGCATAGGCCTGTGCCTAGGAAGTGTATAATGCCTTGGGTCCAGCAAGGAGTGGGGGCAGCATTGTCTTCTTCTTGATTGCCACTTGGCTCATGGCTGTCCTGGACTGTCAAAACAGTCTCTTCTTCATTACATACTTCTTTTTACTTCCCCAAAACCAGCTGCTCACACAATCCTTTCCCTCTTACCAGCTTGGTGATCTTGATCTCAATGTCATACTCCATGACACGGGTGATCCAACCTGCCCTTTTCTCATTCAAATCCTTGTTGAGGAGGAAGTCCTTAACCCCAGCATGTGAGACCAGCAACTGGACCTTGTTGTTTGAGACTAAATGCTTGAATTTCTTCAATCTTCTGATTACTGCAAGTACATGCTTCTCAATAAAAGAGTACCTCACCTCATAGTCATCTAGGCTCCGGCTGAAGAAGGCAATTGGCTGCTCATCATTATCCTTGTTCTGCTGTACCAAAATGGCAGAAATAGTGTCATTACCTCCAAATGCATAGAGGATGAAATCCTTGGAGAAGTCCGGGTTGATGAGAGTTGGTGCTTGAGAGATGGCTTCTTTGATTGCTTCAAAACTCTCCTTGCCTTCTGCTGTCCACTTGAAAGCCATGCTCTTCTTTAACATTTTGGTGATGGGCTTGACAAGGGCTGCAAAATCTGGGACAAACCTCTGAACAAAGTTTATCCTTCCCAAGAAACTCTGAAGGGCTTTCTTGTGGCTTGGCAATGGTAGTGCTCTTATGGCTTCAACCCTCTCTGGATCAATTGCTAATCCTTCCTTGGAGACAATATGGCCAAGGAGCTTTCCTTCATGTGCAAGAAAGATACACTTCTTAGGATTCAAAGACACTCCAAATCTCCTGCACCTTGTGAAGACTTGCCTCAAATGAGAGAGGTGGTCTGCTGCATTTTTGGAAAAAATAGTGATATCATCAAGGTAAATCAGCACCACATTGTTAATCAAACCTTTGAATGCCATGTCCATTGCCCTTTGGAAGGTAGCACCAGCGTTGGACAGCCCAAATGGCATTTTCCTGTATGTAAAAGTTCCCCATTTGGTTGTGAAGGCTGTCTTGAACTGGTCCTCTTCCTTCACCATAATCTGATTGTAGCCTGAGTAGCCATCAAGTAGTGAAAACCTCTCGGAGCCAGCCACAACTTGCAAGATTTGCTCCATGGAAGGGAGTGGGTAATGGTCCTTGAGAGAGGCTCTATTCAAGTCTCTGAAGTCAACACACAATTTGATCTCTCCACTCTTCTTTCTGACTAGAACTAAATTGGCAACCCAACTAGAATGCTTGATTGGGAATATGATCCTTGACTCAATCAGCTTGTCCAATTCCTTCCTCATGAGAGGCTCTATGTGTGGATTGACTGGTCTTTGTTTCTGCCTGACAGGCTTAGTATTTGGATCCAATTCGATGGTATGCTGAGCTAAGTTGGGATTGAAACCTTTCAAGTCTTCATAGCTCCAAGCAAACACGTCAGGGAACTCTTGACACAGTTGTATGAACTCATACCTTTCTTGTTCAGTTGTCATCCTTCCAATTTGCAATGGTTTGTTCTCTTCTACCAAGATGGATACTGAATCCTCTCTCTTGACCTGAATGTTTGCTTTCTCCTTTCTAAACTGATCATTGGGGTTAAAAATGGACTCCAAAGTGATAAGTCCCTTGGGCAGCTTGTTAGTTCTCAGCTGTACCACTTGGTCACCATACTGCTGTTCCAATTTTTCTTGATTCTTGGCTGAGAACTCAGCTTCTTCTTGCAAGAAATGGATGATTTGCTGGTCATTTTCAAACACTTGCCAACTGACATTGTTATCTGGTACTTAAGGCCTCACAATCATGTGGATGTTTGGTTGTACCTTGTCTTTTTGAATGCTTTCCACAATGTCAAAGGCTGCCCCTACTGCTGCAAGCCTGTCAGCAGCTTGATTCTCTTTCCTAGGAATGGATTTGATGCCAAAACCCTCAAAATCTTCCATGAGGTCCCACACCCTGTTCTTGTAGCACTTGAGTAGATCATTCTTGGCAGCATGCTATCCCTTGACCTGATTTACAATCAATTCACTGTCCCCAAAGACTTGCAAGTTCTTTATTTTCTTCTTTATTGCCCAATGCATCCCTTGCACCAAGGCTTCATATTCAGCAGTGTTATTGGAGCATGCAAACTGAAATCTAAAAGTTGAATAGTACTTTACTCCTTGAGGTGAAACAAGCATGGCTCCACCTCCTGCACCTTGTCTACTCCTTGATCCATCAAAAAAAAGCTGCCATACCTCATTGTCATCTTTGTGGTTTGGCTTGGTGATGCTAGGAATAGGCTGATTTTCTTCGTGTATGCAATAGACCCCTAGCTCAGATTCTTCCACTTCTTGATAAGGATCAAATGCATGTATCTTGTTTGTCCATTCATCAAGAGTTAGATCCAGGATGCTTCCAACCTTAGTGTCAGCTTCATCAGTGCTTGGGTGATCTTCTTGATCAAATGCTGAGCAATTGGCATTAATCTGACTTGGAGTGTAAGGCTCAATGTGAAAGTTTGCAATAGGTTTTGACCTGATTGTAGCCTTAGTTCCATACCTCGTTCTGAACAGCATGTGTGACCAATCAGCAGAAAAATATCCCCCAATCTTGGCTGTGAAGTCCCTTGACAAGCATAGGGCAAAGAGTGGTGGAAGGTCTATAACCGATACATCTTGTAAAACAACAACATTTGGACATGCATGCAAGGTAAGACTCAAGTTTCTAATCACTCCAACTGTTGCTACTGCTGTCCCATCTAGCTACACTACCCCTTTGGATGTTGTTTCATACAAGAGTCCTAGCTGATCAGCTATCTGTTTAGGCATTACCGAGCTACTTGCCCCGGAGTCTATCATGCAATTGTGCACTAGCTGATTTCCAATGATCAATGAAACAAAGAAAGGAGGGGGCTTCAACATTTTACCTTGCTATCCTCCATGATTTCCCTTAGGCTGGGCTGCATTTGTAAGCACTTTGTCTTGCATCTAAACTTGCTGATTCGAAGTTGGCCAGTCCTTCATGGCAGCTTGCAGCAGATCTCTTTGGCCTGGGATAGATAGGGATTCCCACATTGATATATTAACATTTGTCTTCTTCATCTGATCAATGATATTGAATGGTGATGAAGGATCTCTTTGCTGTCCCTTGGTTTGCACATTCACTCCTTGCACGTGGGCAGCAACAACTGGTATTTGAGTTGGCCTAGGGGCTGTTCTTGGCTGCCCTTGTGCATTTGAAATTGGATTTTGCTTGCCAATCATTTGTGGAGCCATGGAAGGTTGTGGATTGGTTGGGGCTAATGGCTGTTCTTCACCCAAATTCCTCCTTTTTGACCTTGTGTTGGCTACAACACCTTGAGAAACTACCTGGTTCATGCCACAAAAATCCTCTGCTTGCCAATTTACCAATGTGGTGTCATTTGGGGCTGATTGCTGTTGGAATGTTTCTTGTTGTTGGTTGTTTCCTTGACTGCCCTCACCCTCCACACCAGTAGTTGTCACCATCAATGCTTGATTCAAAGCACCATTGAAGCACATGGATTGGTTATGAGGCTCATTGCATGGAAAACACCAATCATACTCCTGAGCAATGTTGTTTTGTGTTGGCACCAATGCCTTAGAGGCAGATATGGCATTTGGATTATAGGGCTGAAATGGTCTATTGGCAGGAGGCCTTGTTTGATTCATATTTGCAGCTGGGTTAGGTGGCCTTTGTGGTTGGTATGGCTGCCTATTAGGCTGAGCTTGGGGTTGATAAGAAGGTCTAAAACCTTGGGCTTGCTGCCTTTTGAGAGTAACCAGCTCATTGCCTAGGTTTTGCAATTGCTTCATGACTTCTTGAAGCTCATTTGGGGCACTTGGAGATGAAGTGGAAGCTTCATTTGAACTCTGATTTCTAGGAGTGGGAGAAGGAGCCAAATTAGGTGCTTGATTGGTGTTTGGACTCTCTAAACTTGGAAACAGTGGCATGGGAGGTCTAGGGGCAAGTTTGCCAGCTTGGATCAAACAATTTTCAGCCCTAATGGCAATGCTATAAGCCATAGGGATAGTTATGCCTCCCATGGACTGAATTAACATAGAAATATCAGAATTTAGAGCTTTGAGATAGTAGAGAAAAGCACCTTCTGCTATTGGCCTGACTGCCACTGGAATTCTCTCCCAAGTCTTTTGAAATCTGAAGTTGAAATCGGTCAGCTGCTCATTGGGAGCTCTCTTGATGGTTGTCAGCTGCTCCAAAAGAGACAAGTTGTCTCCCTTTTCTCCAAATTGCTCATGAAGTGCTATACACAGCTGATTCCAATTTGTGATAGAACCAGCTCCAAGGCTTCTAAACCATTGCAATGCTTTACCCTTGAATGAAGATGCCAGTAACTTGACAGCCACTTGCATCTCATTGATTTCATGAATTGCACAAAGGTTAGCAATATCTTTAACATGATCACCTGGAGTAGTCTGATTTTCTCCAGTGAAGTAAGGAATGTTCTTCAAGGCTGCAATAGGAATTGGATGTTGTGCATTGAGGGCAAGTGGGCTGCTACCTGTGAAGTTGACATAGGGGTTGTTTTGTGCCATTCTAATTGGTCTTAAAACCCTTGTTGACTGAATGAAAGGCCTACCAGGTGGAGGAGTTGAGAGAGTTTTGTTTGGTGGAGATGGAGACCTTTGAATCCTTCTTCCTCTTTACCTTCTTCTTGGAGATAATTGTAGGTATTCAAACATCACTTCTTCTTCTCCAACTCTTGACCTTGTGGTGACTCTTCTCATGAGTTTTCAGGCCTGCACTGCTGAAACTAGTTGATTCTTCCCCTTGGAGTCACTAGATATGCAAATAATAGCTCTTTTCAAGAAAGAAAATTGCCGCAGATGCACATCAACTTTTCTGCAATAAAAATGAGACCTCTAGTGTCCCACCGGGCGTGCCAAAACTATTAGTACATATTAGCAGCACCCCCTGGATGTTGATCAGATTTCTAGTTTGATCACCCTAGCATCCAGTGTGATTACACAACATGGAAACCTCTCTCCAAGTGTGGGACTTGTGAAACTGAGAGAGGAATTTCTAGATTATAGGTTAGTTCCTCAAACTCCTCTGATTTAGATCTATATTTGCACAACTAAAGAGGTTCAGCTCCTAATCCTACTCTAAATTACAAGGAGACAGGGATAGAAGTGCAAAAATTGAAACTAACTAAAGATGGTGATGCACCAAAAAGGGGTGGAACATTTTTTTTTGGCATAGCAGACTTCTTCTTTCACCTCCAGCAAGTGATTGTTGCAAGAATCAGAACTCTTCAAATATTGTAATAGCTTTTTACCTCTCTGAGGTTGTAATGCAGTGGTTTTGACATTAGAAATGATAATGCAAGCCTTGTGAATGAGTTTCAGTCCTTTGTTTGTATTATTTGCTTCGTTTCAGATCCTAAATTATATCTTATCAGCCTATGTATGTTTTATACTGCAATCTTTGGTTTGTGTTTGTTTGCATGACAAAAATATTCACCACTCCTTTTTGGTGCATCACCATCTTTAGTTAGTTTCAATTTTTGCACTTCTATCCTTGTCTCCTTGCAATTTAGAGTAGGATTAGGATCTGAACCTCTGTAGTTGTGTAAATATAGATCTAAATCAGAGGAGTTTGAGGAACCAACCTCTAATATGGAGATTTCTCTCTTAGTTTCACAAGTCCCACACTTGGAGAGAGGTTTCCATGTTGTGCAATCACACTGGATATTAGGGTGATCAAACTAGAAATCTGATCAACATCCAGGGGGTGCTGCTGATTTGCACTAACAATACCTATTTCCTTCTTTGGAGTGATCCTATCCACCCACAATGTTTTGTACAACATTTTGTGCCAATTCCTTTAATTGTCATTTACAAGCTTACGAAAAATGGTCACAATGTTCTTGTTTCTTGATTCAGCCTATCCGTTTCCTTGTGGATAGTAGTCAGAAGAGTGATATAGGAAGATTTTGTAGCTACAGAAAAATTTGGTCATCTCTCTTGAAGAGAAATAGGTAGTATTATTTGCTGCAATCTTCTGTGGCACTCCAAAATGGACTATGATATTCTCTTTGATGAAGTTACATACTATTTTAGTGTTGGCTTGTTTGGCCGGAATGGCTTCCACCCATTTGGTGAAGTAGTCTGTTGTTGTGAGTACATAGGTGTGACCTGTGCTTGAGTGAGGGTTCAAAACACCAATGAAGTCCATCCCCCACTATTGAAATGGTTCTTCAATAACCACATGCCTGAGTGGTAATATAGCGAGTTGTGGTCTTCCAACAAACTGTTGGCATGCTTTGCATTTAGAAACCCAATATTGAGTGTTTGCAAAGATGGTGGGCCAATAATACCTTCCTCAGAGGATCTTGTGTGTAGTGACCATTACTGAAAAATTTCCACCACATTCTTGGTCATGGTATGATTTAAGAAACTTTTCTTGTTTCTCTTTATCTATGCACCTGAGGAAACAACCATCTAGGCCTCTTTTGTAAAGCGCATGATTTCAAATTACAAATTTAGCTTCCTTCAGCTTGAGTATTCTTCTTTTCTTGTAATCAAGATGGGGAGGGCACTCTCCATAAGTCAGGTAATATGAAATTTTAGCAAACCACTCATCAGTAGTGGTGATAAAGAGAACATGTCGGTTGTCTTTTGAACAAGTTGAGCAAGCACAATTTTCTTCGCCATGTTGAAATTTGAGTGTTTCATCTTAAAACTCAACTTGTATAAGCCATTTCCCCTTACTAGATTAGAGGTTCGAATCTCCAAGTCATATTCTCTAGTCTTTGCAATCCAATTTCCTCTTTTAGCTTCAAGATCATGCTGTGTAAAGATGGACTTGATTGCAATGCCGAGGACCATCACCACTGTATGGAAATTGAGGATGTAAAACCTGAAGTTCTTTATAGCCTTGACCACTACATAGGCATGCTTCTCTAACTGGATGTATTTTATCTCATGATTTTTCAAAGGACAACTCATGAAAGCAATAGGTGCTTCCAAACCTTCATCATTTTTCTGAATGAGAACGACATAGAGTGTATGTTCTGACGCATAACAATACATGATGAATTCTTTGTTAAAATATGGAGATACAAGAGTCGGAGCCTTGGTAATGGATTTCTTGATCTCTTTGAATTCTTCCTTCCCTTCATTGTTCCATTTGAAGTTTACTTATGGTTTAATTATGGAAGTGATATGCTTCGTCAACTCAACAAACTCAGGCACAAAATGACGAAGAAAGTTCACCTTTCCGAAGAATGAATGAACTCCTTTCTTGCTTGTCGGTAGGGATAATGCTTGAATGGATCTAATCCTCTCAGGATCAATGTGTGCTCAATGTTTGTTTACAATTTACCCCACTACCTTGCCTTTTGTGACTTCAAAAATGTACTTTTTTGGATTTAGTGATATGCCATGTTTCCTACACTTTGCAAGCACATGTTCTAAGTGATAGATATGATATCCCATATTGTTTGAAAATACTATGAAATCATCAAGATATATGACAATGTAATGCTTTAGATCTTTGAAGGCCAAATCCATCACCCTTTGGAATGTAGATCCTGCATTGATTAGGCCAAAAGCAATTTTGTTGTAGGCAAAAGTTCCCCAAGGTGTTGTAAAGGCTGTCTTGGTGCGGTCCTCCTCTACCACTTTGATTTGATTATATCCTGAGAATCCATCAAGTAATGAAAGCATTTCAGATCTAGTGACTACTTACATGCTTGCAGGATATGGTCCATGATAGAAAGAGGATAATTATCCTTTAGTGATCCCTGGTTCAGGTTGAAAAAATATACACATATCCTTATTTCACAAGCACATGTTCTAAGTGATAGATATGATATCCCATATTGTTTGAAAATACTATGAAATCATCAAGATATATGACAATGTAATGCTTTAGATCTTTGAAGGCCAAATCCATCACCCTTTGGAATGTAGATCCTGCATTGATTAGGCTAAAAGGCATTTTTTTGTAGGCAAGAGTTCCCCAAGGTGTTGTAAAGGCTGTCTTGGTGCGGTCCTCCTCTACCACTTTGATTTGATTATATCCTGAGAATCCATTAAGTAATGAAAGCATTTTAAATCCAGTGACTACTTACATGCTTGCAGGATATGGTCCATGATAGAAAGAGGATAATTGTCCTTTAGTGATCCCTGGTTCAGGTTGGAAAAATATACACATATCCTTATTTCACCATTCTTCTTCTGCATTGGCACAATTTTAGTCATCCACATTGAATGGTGGATGGGAAAGGTGATCCTTGCATTAAGCATCTTCATTACCTCCTCCTTGATGGTATCAGTAATCTTTGGGTTGTACGGCCTTTGTTTCTTCCTAAAGGGATTAACACCATGCTTCAAAGGAATTGAGTGATGCATTTCCTTTGGCTGGAAGGATTTGAGTTCATCATAAGAGTAGGCCAAGACATCTGAGTATTGCTTGAGTAATGCAACAAACCTTATTTTTTCTTCAGGTGAGCAACATTCTCAAGTATTGACCATCCTTGGCTCCTCTAGGGTACCAATGTTTTATTTATCAAAATCAGCTGGGCACCGAGAATATTGCTTTTCTTTTTCTTGAATGAATCTGTCATGTGTGTCGAAGAGGTCTTGTAAAGAGACTAGGCCTTTGGGGATTTTGTTCCCTTTAAATTTGAATACTCCCTCATCATTAATCCCTTCAATTCCTTCTTTCTATTTTTTGGGGAGTGCTTCTTGATGTGGATTTTCACCTCCTTTGAAGAAGAGATTATTTAAATGATCCCTTTTCTCTAAAAAGGCTAGAATTTGGTTATCATCATTGAATACTTGCCAATGATTTGCATTGTCTGGTACACTAGGCCTGAATACCATTTCAATGGTAACTTTGTCTTTACCAAAAAAATGATGAGGTGTCAGTAGGGAAGCTGACACTATAAGAGAATCAACCTTTTCATTATGTTCCCTTGGAATAGCTTCAATGGAAAATGCATCAAAATATTCAATGCAGTCCCACACTCTATTTCTGTAATGCTAGAGTCTTGGATTCTTCACCTAGTATTTTTGGTGGACCTACTTTACTAAAACATCTGCATCACCTCGGCATCTCAGTTTCTTGATTCCCATGTCCTCTATTGCACTCATGCATAAGAGTAGAGCTTCATACTCTGCAGTGTCATTTGTATTATCAAATTGCAGCTTGTAGGCAAATGGGTACAACTCATTAGAAGGAGAGTATAATACTACACTAGCTCCCGAGCCCACACTGGAATGAATACCATCAAATTCCTTTTTCCAAATTTTATCTTTCTCTTCTTCCACGAGAAGTGGCAAGTTATCTTTGTTTGATGTGAGGAAGTAGTTTCCTAGCCCACAATCTTGAAAGAGAATGTTTGCTTTTGGATCATCATATTTTCATACTGTGAACTTCATCTTTTTTATTGGTAGCAACTTCTTCATCTCACCTTTTACTGGGACAATTACAGATGACCAATCCATTTTTACATCTCCTCCTAGGTCTCTACAGAAACTCATACTCAATAGCATACCAAAGGATGCTAGGATGTCTACTACCAGTATGGTTAGGAGCACCTTCTTGTCTAGAAAATCAGCTAGTGCTACCTGTGCATCTTTGATTCTTCCTACCAATGGCATGTTGAGTTGTGGAGCTCAATTACTTCAGTTTAGCATGTAATGGAAACTTTTTGGAAAATACAATAACCATCATCGGTAAAGGGGGAACTGACATTGGTCACCCAGGACCGACATCAGTTAGGAAGGACTGGAATCGGTCAGGCAAGGAAGAAACTGGCAACGGTTAGGGATAACCGATATCGGTTACATGTGCGAGGATGTTTTAATTAAATATCGGGAATTAGATCTATTTTTAGCATTAAAGTATATCTATTAATTGCAATTGCATGGCTAAGTTTCTTAAGTCTATAAACGACTATATAAGCATAAAGCTAGGGTTTAGAAGTAGGAGATTAACAAGAATTAGAAAGAACTTGTAAAATTTGGTGAGAGATATAATTCTTGGTGATGAGGAAAAAGCTTGAGGAAATAAAATACGGTACATCTAAGAGGTGTGGAAGATTGTAAATATTTATTGTATATCTTGTCAAAGCTTTAGATAATAGAGTGACTTGTTTTCTTTGTGGACATAGCTCACACTGGGTGAACCACATTAAATCTGGTGTTGATTTATATCTCTTGTTTTGTATATTTCCTCTAGTAGAATATCTTCTTTTATTTGCATGTATGCTTAGATCTGATATATTTTCTGTACAACTGGTGTGCTAACCCCAACAACTAGTATCAGAGCTTTGTTTGAGGGTTTTTTGTGTTGACATATTTACTCACAGAGGGTTTTCTGATTAAGTGAGAGCTATAAAAATGGAAAAATAAAATAAATACAAGGTAGAAAAATTTGACAAATGAAATTATCAATTATAGAAGATGCAGATTGAGGATTATCTATATCAAAGATATTTGTATTTACCGTTGGATGAGAAGTCTAGACCTATGAAGATTACTGATGAAGAATAGAATATTCTTGACATAAAGGATTTGGGATCTATAATATTAATCTTGAAAGCATCCGTGGCTTCCAATATTACAGAAGTGGCTTCTACGGTAGAGTTAATGAAATCTCTTGCTAATTTATGAAAAACCTAGTGCTTCAAATAAATTTTATTTGATGAAGAAACTATTTAGTTCTAATATGCATGAATGTGGATCTACATCTAGTCATTTGAATGATTTTCAATCTATTGTAGATCAGTTAAAATAAGTTGCAATACCATTTGATGATGAAGTAAAAAAACTTTTACTCTTATGTTCTTTTCCTGATAGTTGGGATAACTTGATAATGGTTATTATTAATACAACATCTGCTAATAATATTTTGAGGTTTGATGATGTGGTTAGTATAATATTGAATGAAAAAATTCATAGGAAGAGTATAGAGGAAACATCATCTGGAAATTCTTTGAATGTAGAAAGTGGGGGCCGGAAGAAGGAGAGATCCAAGAGTAAGAGTAATGGAAAATAAAAGTCAAGGGATAACATATTTAAATCCAGAAGTAAGTGAATTACTTGTTGGAAATGTGCAAAGAAAGGAAATACAAAGAAATATTATTGGTTAAAGAATAAAGAGAACCAACAACTAGAAAAAGGTAAAGAAGAAAATATTGCTACATCAGAGGTAATACAATTTGCTCTTATTATTTCTTTAAATAATAGAATTGAATCATGGGTTTTAGATTCAGAAGCCTCTTTCCATGCAACCCTTAATAAGGGTTATTTTAGAAATTATGTCCAGGGTAATTTTGGGCATGTTTATTTAGTTGATGATGAACCTTGCAGTATTACTGGTAAAGGGGATGTTCATCTAAAATTGTAGAAAGGAAATAAATGGGTATTAAAAGATGTGAGGTATGTGTAGAGCCTCAAGAGGAATCTTATTTCTGTAGGGCAACTAGGTGAATCTGGTTACATGGTTAATTTTACAGTAGACTCTTGGAAAGTCACCAAGGGTGCTTTTGTTATGGCAAGAGGTAAGAAGGTAGGAACATTATATTTATCTACCTGTATTATTAATTCATTTTATACATTATATACTTCAGATTCAGATGCATGCATGGAATAATTGGTTGGGTCATATGAGTAAAAAATGAATGTAGATCTTAAAGGCTAAGGGTAAGTTATCAGATTTGAAAGATTTAGATCTTGATTTCTGTTAGCATTGTATCTTTGGAAAACAAAAGAGAGTGAGATTTCTCAAAGTTGGGGCAACTAAGAAGGATAAAAAATTGGAGCTTGTACACTCAAATGTGTGGGGACCAGCTCAAATAGCTTCTCATGGAGGATCCGAATATTATGTTACTTTCATTGATGATGCTACAAGAAAGGTATGGGTTTATTGAATTAAACGTAAATCTGATGTTTTTGAGACTTTCAAAAAATGGAAAGCTCTTGTTGAGAATGAATCAAATTATAAATTAAAGTGCCTTAGATCTTACAATGGTGGTGAATATTGTAGCAAAGTTTTTAATGATTATTATTTAGTGAATGGAATATGTAGAGAAAGAACGGTTCCAAGAACACCACAGGAGAATGGTGTTGCAGAAAGAATGAATAGGACAACTATGGAACATGCTAGAATTATGAGGACACATTCTGGATTGCCCTTATAGTTTTGGGCAAAAGTAATTGATACAACAGTTTATTTGATTAACCATGGTCCTTCAAGTTCACTAGATGGAGGAATACCAGAGAAATCTTGGACCCAAAAAAAGTAGATCTTTATTTTCTTAAAGTTTTTGGTTCAAAAACTTTTGTGCATGTTAATAAGGAAAATAGGAAGAAGTTGGATGCAAAATCCAAGAGATGCACTTTCATTGGTTATGGATCTAGTGATTTTGGTTTCCGTTTTTTGGGATTTAGAGAATTCTAAAATTATTAGGAGTCGTGATGTTGAATGGAATGAAAAAATAATGTACAAGGATCAAATTTTAGTACCCAAGGATGAACATGTTGAGAATTTTGTGAATGAAAATGAACTCTTATATTTAAAAGAATTACTGACAGGGTTACACAGTAATCGGTGTCAGTTGACCCCTGACCGACACTGGTAAGATGAACTGGTATCAGTTACAGAAGATACAAACTGGCCTCGGTTAGAAGAACTGATGTTGGTTATAGGTGACTAGTGGTGATCACTGTCATATTTGGACAGGAATGTCTAGGAGGCCCAGATTGAGCCTCTGGTACCCCAAACTCATGTGAGAAGGTCACAAAGGGTAAGTAAGATTCCAGAAAGATTTACACCTTCTCTATTTTATTTATTATTGACTGATAATAGTGAACCAGAGATCTTTGAAGAAGTAATGTATGATAAGAGTCACATTCAGTGGGAGCATGGCTTGGATGAGGAGATGGACTCCTTGGAACAAAACCAAACATGGGATTTGGTTAAGTTTCTAATAGGTAAGAGATTATTGCAGAACAAGTGGGTTTACAAGATCAAGGAAGAAGAGGGTGGATAGAAAAGATACAAGGCAAGGCTTGTAGTAAAGGGATTTACACAGAAAGTAGGTATTGAATTTTTTAAAATATTTTCTCCTGTTGTAAATATGACTTCCTATTCATACTGTATTGAGCTATAGTTGCAGTAGATGATTTGCATTTAGAGAAACTAGATGTGAAGACAACTTTCCTTCATGGTGATTTGGATGAAGAGATTTATATACAACAGCCACTTGAATATGAAGTCAAGGGTAAGGAGAAATTAGTGTGCATGTTGAAAAGGAGCCTTATATGGGCTCAAGAAAGCTCCAAGGAAATGGTACATGAGGTTTAATGGTTTTATGCATGAGCATGGTTACTTGAGATGTGAATCTGATCATTGTGTTTATTTGAAGAATCTTGAAAATGGGAGCTAAATTATTTTGTTATTGTATGTGGATTGATATACTTATTGCAGGATCTAGTATGCAGGACATTGGTGAGCTTAAGGAGAAAGCCAGCTCACACATTTTCTATGAAGGATTTAGGAGATGTACAAGAAGAATCCTTGGCATGCAAATACATAGAGATAAGAAAAACAAGAAATTGTATTTATCTTAGGAGGATTATATCTACAAGGTGTTAGAAAGGTTCAACATGCAAAATGGAAAATATCCTAACATCACCTATGGCTAGACACTTCAAATTGAGAAAAGATAAGTGTTCTTCATCACATGAAGAGGTCAAATACATGACATGAATGCCATATGCTTCAGTAGTTGGAAGTCTCATGTATGTTATGGTTTATACCCAGAATCATACATTACACAGGATAGTGGGAGTTGTGCGTAGATATATGGCTAATCCAGGTAAAGATCATTGGAGAGCAGTCCAATGGATACTCAGGTATTTGAAAGGGACATCTAGTATGCTAGTTATGCTATGGAGGTTTGGATGTTTCATTATGTGGCTACATTGATTCAGATATGGCTGGAGATCTGGATGGTAGGAGGAAAACTTCTAGATATATTTTTAGAGTAGGTAAAACAAACAGTTAATTAGATTTCAAGATTGTAGAAGGTTGTGACTTTATCTACTAAAAAGGTAGAGTATGTTGCACCTACAGAGGCTAGCAAGGAGATGATATGGATGAGTAGGTTCATGGAAGTGTTGGGAAAGGAGCAAAAGTGATTTATAAATTGTTCAGTGATATTCAAAGTGCAATTCATTTGGCAAAGAACTCAACATGTTTCATTCAAGAACGAAACACATTCAATTGAGGTATCAGCTTCATATGGACAGGTATTGGAGGATGGAACAGTTGAATCTGGAAAATATTCATATGAGAAATAACCCTATGGAATATGTTAATGAAGCCATTAGCAAAAGGAGAAGTTGGAGCTACACTACACTTTTTTTGGTCTTCGAGTTTGAGACTTGAAGAGGAAGAAACAAAGCTAAGTAAGGATCCAAGAATGACGTTGTATAAGTATGGTGTAAGTAATTAATCTCCAAGTGGCAAATTGTTGAGTTATAGAGCTCAATTACTTCAGTTTAGCATACAATGGAAACTTCCTGGAAAATATAGTAATATGCCATCGGTTAACGAGGAACGGGCAATCGGTCACCCATGACCCAGCAGTGGTCAGGTATGGACTAGCATCAGTCAGGTAAGGAAGGAACTGGTAGAAGTTAGGGATAAACTGTGTTGGTTACCTGTGTGAGGATGTTTTAATTAACTCTCGGGAATTAGATCTATTTTTAGCATTAAAGTATTTCTATTGATTGTAATTGCATTGCTAAGTTCCCTAATTCTATAAACAACTATATAAGCATAAAATATATGGTTTAGAAGTAATAAAGAAGATGATTAACAAGAATTAGAAAGAACTTGCAAAAAACTGGTGAGAGTGAGAATTCTTGGTGATGAAGAAAAATTATTGAGGGAAAGAAAGTATTGTACATCTGAGAGGTGTGGGAAGATTTTAAATATTCATTGTATATCTTGTCAAAGATTTGGATAATAGACTAGCTTGTTTCTTGATCGACGTAGCCCATACTGGGTGAACCACGTTAAATATGGTGTTGATTTATATCTCTTTTTTTGTATATTTCTTCTGGTAGAATATCCACTTTTATTTGCATGTATGCTTAGATATGATATATTGTCTGTATAACCGGTGTGCTAACCCCCCAACATGGAACTTGTTTGGATTCCATTGAGTAGTAGGTTCCATTTAACAAGGTCAAGGTGAGGCCTAGAGAATTTACAACTTTGGTTGACATCACAATGTTTGAGGCTCTGGAATCTATGACACAATTATTTAGATGGAAGCCTTTAATGAGGAGTGACAGGTAGAAAGGTTCAACCCTGTTGGTTTTGGAGGCACTAAGGACTAGCATTTTTTGGGAAGGTGGTGTGGATGGTGTGGGCAGTAAGATTTTAGAATTAGGACTTGAGGATATAAGGTTACCACCACAAACTGCATTAATGAACCTATCAAATTGGGGCAGGGTGTGTTTGTAGGTATTCTATTTCTGAGAGCTGGACTTTGGTTTTGTTTGAATGTTCCACAAAGTCAAATGGGGTTATGGTGAGTGAGGAAGAGGTTCTAGAAATGGAGGAAGATTTACATGGTAGAGACTTTGCTACTTTAGGTGTTGAATTCTCCTTTTTGGGTGTAGAAATTGGCTTGGAAGGGGGTGAGGGTGTAGCTTTTGATTGAACCTTAGATGTTTTTGTAGGAAAAAATTTTAAAGGTGAATTTTTCTTAGAAAATTTTGAGCTGGGAGAAGAATTAGATGACTTACTTGGCATAGTAGCATGATCCCTGACAATCAGTGAGTGTGGTTTTTCTTTGGTTGACTCCATCTAAAGTGGTAATGGTGATCCTCTGCTGATGATTTTATTTTGTGTGGCCTCTGGAGGAGAATCTTCTTTATTCAACTTATCCTTCATATCCTTTACTGCAACTGTTGAGGATGAAGCACCTTTCCTAGATTGTGCACAGGTGAAAAAAGAACATGAGAAACTTGGAGCTTCTTCATCATCCTCATAGTCATCATCAACGTACTTAATTAGGCTATTATGCATATCAAATTCCTTGACCTCAAGATAGTTTTCATAGTCTTCCATATTTTCTTCTTTAGTTTCATCAAATTTTACTTCCTCCTCTAGCTCTTTGGTGTCACATATGTCATTGAATAGTGGTGCTTCAAGAGCAAGCTGATAAGGAGGTGGAGAAATCCTTTGCCTATCTGGAGGGTTTATTTTCTTTGATGCATTCTACATTGTGATATGAGATAGCTACTTTTTGAAGGAAACCAAGTCATTTGGAATTTTTTGGAGCATCAGATCTATGGTAATAGAGTTTGAATTATCACCCTTTTGCTTTCCATTAGGGCCTTTCACCTTTCTAGAAAGGATTAGATCATCAACGGTTTCTATTGCTTAGTCTTGTGCTTCCCTCAATGTTCTTGGTTATGATCTTCTTAAGAAGAAACCTACTTTTGATGGGAAAAGAATTGATGAAAAACCTCTTCAAATTATTTTTAGGAGGCACGACATCTTCGGGGATCGTTCTTACCACTCTATCATATCTTTCTATGAAGTCCCTCAGTGAATCAGAGATTTCTTTCTTCATTTGTACTAATTGGACGAAAAGATCCTGACAATATTTTGTGTTGTTGAAAATGTGCTCAAATGTACTTATTATATCCTCCCAATAGGTGACGGACCTCGGGGGTAGCATTTAGAACCATTCAACATCTTTCTCTTGAAGTGACTCCATAAAGAGTTGGATTGACACATCTTCATCCTCAACACCCAACACACCGTAAGTAGTGATAAATGCTACTACATTCTCTTCCCTCTGAATTTTGGGATTTTTTTTCTCGAGCCTCTTGGTAGCTCGTGGAGTGGTTGAGAAAGAGCCAGTGGACTGGTGTTTTCTCTACATGGTAAAATAGGGCTACGGGCCTCACGATCATGTTCATGCTCATGATCACAATCCCCCATTCTATTTCTATTTCTAGCTTCCAACCTTACTAAGGCTGTGGCTTCTGTTGCTACTCTTTCATCTGCTTCGGCTTGAAGTCTCTTGATTTCTTCGAGTTAAGGTCTTATTTATTCTTTGGCTCTCATCTATCTTTCTCTAGCTTCTTCTTTGATCTCCACGTTAGTGAAATATATAAGGTTCTTGTTGATGTATGGAAATTCAACATCCAAAGGATTGACAACACTCAGGTTCCCAACATGACTAGTTTCTTGAAAAGGAAGCCTCTGGATTCTAATTAGGTCTTGTCTCCTTTGAAGTTACTCAAAAATGGGATCAGTTTGTCTTCCTTGTCTCTTTTTCCAGGTGTATATTCTATTTTCCATCTTGAAAATCTATGCTCTTCTTTGTTGTGTTGGACTTTTTCTTTGCCTCTCCAATTTAGATACATGTTCTTCTTCAAGGTCTAGAATTTTTGTGGCAATGAAGTAGTGATTGACACTTTGTCTATTATGCCAAATAGCTTCCCTCAAATCTGAAGCAACATCTTCTTGGATGTGGAAGAGAAATTTGGGTCTTTAACTAGGAGGGTTTCCCTGAATATCCATGATTTGAATCCATGTGGCTCATATAGCCATTCAAATTCTAGAAATTTTCTCTTTTTTGAATTTTGAATTTTCTGACCTTGCAGTCGCATTTAGGTGTAGATGCTAATAAATCTACCCTATGGTGGGCACCAAAAAATATTGGAAAGAAAATTTGTTAGGTGGAAAAATTTGTGAATTCCTTGCCAACACTCTAGGAATCTAAGTCCCTTTACTTAACCGGTGCAACTGCCATATATGCATGCATGTGAAAGGTGGATTTTTTTTACGCTCTTTCGACCGGGGATCCAATAGGGGCACTCCACTGACCCTGTGGAAAAGATAGAAATTTCTTGCTAGGGAAGAATTTTTTTGAAGGTGGGAAAGGGAGTGAGAATAGAGGTAGGATAACTAATGATGTAGGTAGAAAATAAGATTCCTGGACACACACTAAGTAGAAACTTCAACACATGCATTTATGAGAAAAAACAACTCTGTGAATAGTAACAAGACCAAATAGAATTCACTGATCACCAAGTATCAAGAAACCCCTTAGTCAAAGAAAGATAGAAACTCCTACTTCTTGTATTGATTTCTCAAATCAAAGTTATACATAATGTGATAATGGAAGAAATTGAGAAGTGGAGGAAAGTAGAAGAAAATTGGCTATCTCCTTTTCTTTCTCTAGGTACAATGCACTCTTGAGTCTACAAGATCAATCGCCAACTTACCCTTTTACAATGGCATGAAGAAGACCTTAAATATCTTTCAAGAAATGGTTACAACTTATTCTTTGTTAATAAGAAACAATTTACAATATTTTCACTCATTCACATCCATTCAGATTCTTGATTCACAAAGAAACGCCAATGGAAAGAAAAACCAGAATTTTCATAATGTAGCCATTACACTTGTTTTGTAACTTTGAATTTGAACCATTCATCTTGCATTTGAAACTTTAAACAAGATTCATCCATATGGGAGAAATTTATTGGAGTGAGCGTGGAGGATGCCTTTTGCATTTAGTGTCTTTATAGAGATTTGGCATTTTTTACATTTTTGGTCCACTAACTCACTTTTAATATGGTCTTGACACGTGGCCTTACTTGAGTGGAGAAAAATTTGTGGGTCACTTTTATAATTTTACCTTTTTCAATGCGGCTCAAAAACAAAAATTGCTCTGCTAGCCTGCCTCCCCACTTTGACCTTTGATGCGGGATTAATATTCGACTTTTTCCTTGGCATGGGTAGGGCTGTGGGTCATTTTTTAACTTTAATCCCCTTTAATGAAAATGAGGCTCAAATTCTCAAATATCCCTAACTTCCTGCTTCCCTGCCTTGAATTTCTATTCAGGATTAATATTCGACTTTCTCCCTTTTGTTTGGCGAGTCCGTATATCTGACCCTAGACACGTGGAGAGTTGGTACTCATTTGGAACCTACATTTGGATTTTTCCTTTGAAGTTGCACCAGACTGATAGGTGGAGAGCTCCGCTGGTTCTTTTATACTTAGCCGATTTATCGGCTGGATTTGTCTTTTTGAACTCTAGACACATGGAGGGTTGGCACTAATTTAGAGTCTCCACTTTAATGCACCATACCAAAAGTGTGCTGAACAGACACGTGTCACTTTCCGCGGTCCTTTTATACTTAGCCGATTTGGGCATGCTGTCATTTCTTCATATAGAACCAAAACTCCAAAAATGACCCAATGACTCACCTTCCCGCATCTAATCAGAGATGTCCACACAATCATCGATGCTGGGGCTAGAAATTTCCAGCGAAGATACTCTCATCATTCACAAATGAAGAAAAATACATAGGAGGGGAAGCTCCACCATTTACGCCTGAAAACAAACTGCTCCTCATTGAAAGAAGAACTATAAATAATACTAGGCTCAATGTGATCCATGACCGTATAAGAAGGATTTGAAAATTTCATTCGAATGGAGGAAACAATTTTAAAGCATCCAGATGGGGACCATGTGGATTGCAAGATTCTAAATTAACAGGGTGAGATTGCTAATGAGAACCTACTTCTTCAAAGCACAAGTTTTTATATCTCTCCAGACTTCTCACTCTACTCAGACATCTCTTGAAGGAACCAACTCAATTTTTTTGAAAGTTTGACTTGAAAAATGAGGGAAATTTTGAGGGTGAAAACAGGTCTACATACTCATAGCAGAGTTAAAAAACAATAAAATCATGTGTGTGTGTGTGTGTATATATATATATATATTTATATATATATATATATCTGTGTGTGTACGTACATATGTATGTATGTATGTATGTATATATATGTGTGTGTGTGTGTGTGTGTGTGTGTGTATGTGTGTATGTTTGTATGTATTTATGTATGTATGTATGTTACTATATATATATATATATATATATATATATAGATAAACAATAAGAAATATAAGGGTATAAGAATTCCTTTAAGACCCATTGTAATGTACTAAGTTGAGGGATCCTAATATTGATCCTATGTTATCGTCTTATTTGACTAACCTGGGAGCCTCTATGTGCCAATTGGTGAGAGTTCCCATGGGAGCCTCCAATTCCGATTCCGTAACTATGGCTACTATGGCTCCCATTCCTTGGTAATATACCTCAATAAAAAGAAACATGTTTACATAGAGAAGAGTTATATTTCTATAGGGTATGCTATACTAAGTCGAGATAGATTGGTCATGTCATACCACATTGGGATAAAACATTTCATTATGATGATCCATAAATGTTGGAAATCCAAGATCCACCAGAAGATCATCTTAGATAATACCATAAGGAAATGTAAATAGATAAAGGATGATCCACCATATAATCTCCCTCCAGTCTCAGGTGGTTCCTACAATTACATGCATGAAAACACATTAAATTATATAAATCATGCTGACAACTAATAAAACTAGATCTTGTAGAGAAGTTAATCTAGGAAATACTCATCAGGATCATACTCCTAGTAAGGATCATCCTCACCATAAGCCTTTGGATCATGCTACTCCTCCTCCTCCTCCTTCTCTTCCTCCCTCTTGATACCCCTTTTAGGAGACTTTATATCCTCATGTGGTTATACTTTCAATTTGAAGGATTCCTCCCCATATTCACCTACCTCAAGCTACCTATCTTGGTACCCATATAATATGGCCTATTTATATTGTACAAACCATATGTGTCTAATGTAACCTATTCATATCGTTTTCCATGACCTTCTAAGTCTATATATAGAATATAGAAATAAATTAAATATGGTCAATGTAGGGAAGAAAAAAATGTTGATATACCCATGTTATAAGCTACACCAATATTTAACCCACCCCTATCAAATGACTATGTGGTACCTAATTAAGTAGCTAGGGACACTCCCATTGTCCAAATGACAAACATGTCAATATATGGATGAGAAATAATGTTGACAGTGGTAAGATTAATCACCACCCATGGTCAATACCTATATGTTCAATATCAATTCACCTTCTAGAATTGATGGTATTGAAATCATAAAAATATATACCCATCTGATAAGGGATATCTTACTCACACACACATGACATAATCAAGGTAGTGTAGCATAATAATGATGATTGGAATCTAACAATCATGTATACATTGTGGTTATTTGTAGTCAATATATCCTGACCCCATACATACACTCTTCCATGTTCCTCTATACTTTGAAAAATGGGAGATTAGTGATATACGAACATGTCCTACCCTAATCCCCAATAAAATATTAGGATAAAATTTCAATAATGACATTACACATGTTTTGGATACAGTCTTACTATACATCCACCGATCTAATAACCCACTTAGTACCCACATTGAGTGCCCAAAAATCTCCATAATATATTTTCCATCTATGGGCCTATTCTGGTGAAATAGTCCACTATCCACAGACATGAGGTAATAATAATTTGTTATGATCAATAACCCAATATGTCAAGATATCAGAAGCAACCTACTAGTAAGGGAAAACATGTCTATTCTAATCCACTCTCCATATCCAATCCCTGTCTAGACAGTCAATATCCACTTTTATCAAAATTTAGCATTGCCTAAACGTACCAATATCACTCTTTGGATTTTAATACATTTTTTATCAAAGAACACTTGAAAAAAAATATATATAATATTTCCACGTAGGGAAGTGAGTCATATTTAAAGGCACGAATGAATAGGGAGAGCACATGCACAGAACAAAAGTTCAACTTTTCAAGACTTGGTCATTTTTTGCTCATAAAGGTATATTTTTAGAGATGGCATGCAGAGCACACAGAGGAGGTAGAGATGTGCCAACCACGCACTGGATATTTTTTTAGGATTGGATACAAAGGACTTTACATGGACACAGGCTGAAAATAGATCTGTTACTATCAGTTAGCTAGTAGTAGTATATTGTTAGCGCACTTGCATGTTTGGCTAGTTTTGTAAAGGCACGTGGATAAGAATAGCACACAACCTATTTTTGGAGTGGATAAGCAGTGAATGGAATTTCCCCACCTTTATAAATATGTAGTAAACTATGTAATAGAGATATAGAGACATATACAAAGGATTTATATATAGAGTTATGATGTTACGCACATGCTACTGTTATTGTAATGAAGCTTCAGTATACTCATTTCCTTTAATATAATGAAGGAAATTGGCTGAATCTAAGTGTTAGTTTTTTGTGTGTATCTGAATCTAGTATGTTTTTGATCTCATCATGGTTTGTACTTAATTCTATTATCCCTTAGGTATAGAACTGGTATGCTCAGTAGAATGATGAGCTAGTAATAGAACTATATATGTTAAGTCTCCATCATGCTATCATCCTACTAAAACAACCTTAAAGAGGGACCTAGAACTTTTCATGCTTCGGGTAAGTGCTCAGTTTAGGCTGTGTGATGTGCTAGTGTGTCTATGGTTTTATTGGGTTAGTATCACTAAATTCTAGGCTGCATCATTAGTTCTGTTATTGGGACCTTTTTTTCAGTTGATTTCAGGATGGTTCACAATGAAGACATACACGGGTGACCTAAGCAAGTATTGAACAATGGATACGTGATATGGAAGAAGAATACACACGGTGGTTCATCACTAGATCTAAGTTTAAAGCATGCACTTGGGTGGAACATAACCTGTAATATGATAGTTTATATGAGAGATTTTTCACTATATTTCTCAGTAGAATTATATGAGTGGCTAATTACTTATCCATCTAAATAGAATTGGAGGTACCGTGCACTTGTCTAGGATGTGGGAAGAATTCCAGGACCTTTATGATGCTGATCTGATTTGGACTTGAGGTGGTGGATACATGGTTTCATGGCATGTCTTGAACAGTTATATTCTTAGAATAATAAAATTTGACTTAATCATTCCCCGAGGTAGCTGAATTCTTAGTTCTTGCAAGTATCCATGGGGAGCTTACCTGCAAGGAATTCCACTACCGATCAAGATCCTAACGGTAACTTTGAATTTAGAGAGTAAAATGATGGCTAACTAAACCCCACCATGCATGTAAGGGCAGGAACAAGATTGGCGATTAAGATGGTAGACCTAGTGGTAGAAATGTAAGAGAGAGGAAAGGCATTACTTAAGTATAATTAGGTGTGCGCGAGAGGGAGATAGAGAAGTAGTGTACCATTACAGAAAGTATGTCATTGAGGAGAGAGATGGCTTGTGAAGGATTTGACTACTCACATAGAAGACATGGAGATCCAGAGCATCAAGAACTCCCCCATATTGGAAAACATGATAGGGATCCCCCCTCGGCCTCACAATAGAAGCACACATCAGTAAAGACTACATAGGCCATAGGGGGTGCATCTAAATCCACTTGAGTAACCTAGCCCTGTGCGCTTGGTTTCTCAATATCTACTACGACAAGTTATCAATAAGCTAAGTTAGGTAAGTAAGAGAGCAAGTAGGAGTAAATCATGAATTTAGTACATAAATGGCAGATGACATATAGCTTCATTTTTATTTAGAGGTTTTTTTTTAGGTGTGTCATTCACATAAAATATGAGTGCACTGAATGTCAGATTCACTTCTGGAAGTGGAACTACTTCACATATTGTAGGGGTTTAGTATAGTACTTCTATCGGAGCATAGGTGAGTATGTCTATAGGACCTATTCTAGCTATAGGTTTGGGATCATGAGGCATAGGGAAGTTCTAGATTCCAGGTGGATCTAGAGGTTCTGGAGGTAGAGGGAAACCATTGGAGGTTTTGGATCAGGTGGGCAAGGTCCAACAACCAACCCCATAATATTTATATGGAGATGTCTCTTTGTCTATTCACATAGATAGAGGGGCAAAGAAGATGATGTTGAAACATGTGCATCTGTGTGAAATATTGTGGTATGCAAAAAATGTGATCACATAGTTGCTGAGTGATAAGTCAAGTCAAATTTACTACTATGTTACAGGGGCGTGTGCATAGCTAGTACAAAAAATTTGAACCTAATAAGACTTGTGTGGATTATGTAGTGCTGAAGAGATGTGTTTCTTAATAGTGTTTTATATCCCTGAATTTGAGCATAAGAGTATAATTGTGCACTCAAGGATATCAAACAAGGCACTATCAAGAGTGTACTTGAGTATGATGCACATTGTAAGACACTTCTATCTAAGCTATCTTATGATATTCACAGTAGCCAACATGCATAATGGTTCATTGGAGGATTGATTACCCCTTTTAGAAGGGTGCTGTCACATAAGACATACACTAATCCATGTGAAGCAATGGAAGCAACTTTACATGCTGAGGTAGTTGGGAGAATTGACACTGGCATTAGTCCATTTCTAGAGGCACAAATTGCAGCTATGGAAAAGTAGTTAGAGAAGTTATCAGCAAATTCAGCCCATGAAAAAAACTCAGGAATTTAGTGTACAGATTGTGAAGTGGAAGGTCACATCAAGGATATTTGCCCTCGTAAATCTGTAAGCTCACTACTGTTGGATTGTGAGATTTTCCATTTGAATCATGATGCTAGTCACTTTCCTTTGTTACAATGCGTGATAAGGAAAAATGTATCTTTCTTTTGCAAGATTTGTAGGTTCATGACCCATGATACTGAGGATTTTTGGTTGATTGGTCAGATGCAGGATGCTATAGACATTGGAGTATGATAGACAAGTATAAAAGATAATTCTAAGGGTAGGAATGAGCACCAGGATCAAGATCATAATCAAATGCGCTATGAAAAGAATGAGGGGTGTTTCGAAGGAGGTTGCAGAAGAGGACATGGATATCGTGGTGGATATGGTGAACGAGGCTATGGTGGAGGAAGAGGAGAGTTCCCTCATGGAACATGTTATACATGTGGGTCTCTTGACTACTATAGGTGTGAATTTCCTCAGAATAATGCATGTTATTTTTGCAGGAAGAACCATAGCTATGAAGAGTGCCCAGACTTATATGAGCATTTGAGTAAGCAACATAAGAAAGAAAACAAAGGTGTCAGGATGGTTAGAATCCAGTGCATGGTAGAAGATCAGTGGATACCCAAGATAACCGAGGGACCTGAGGCATTGATAGTGAATATTACTACACATGCTGAAGCAGCACATGTGAGAGAGGCCTTGCACCAGAAGCCTACGATTACCAAGGAGGATGTTTTTCATGTGAGGTACCTAGATCCTTCCCATCAAAAGGAAGTTTTCTAGGATACCATGGAAGTGCTAAGGAATCTTCAAGGTGAGATACAATACCTAAAGGAGAAGAAGAAAGCCTCAGAGACAGTCCAGACTGATATTGATGATCTGCGGGAGGTATGCAAGATGTTGCGCTAGGAGAACATTATTCCACTATTAGGAAGTTGGTTAAAAGGGAACACTCCGCGCATAAGTATTGAGACCGAATGGAAGATTTTGCATGCAAATATCCCCCCTGATAGCATTGACTATGAAAAATAAATTACTCTAAATGCTATTGTGGATGGGTGGATTTTAAGCAACATATTGATCGATACAAGTGCGGAAGTAAATGTGCTAACATTAGATGCATGGGTGAAAATGGGAAGGCCTCCATTGCAGCCATCATCTAATGTTTTATTTATGGAAAACCAGACTAAGGCCACGCCCATAGGAGTTTTGAAAGATGCATCTATCACTATACAAGGGGCCAAGTTCACTGGGGATTTTGAGGTATTAGAACTTGCGGAAGAAGACAATTTTCTAGCCTTGCTTGGACACCCTTGGTGTCATACAAATAATGCTGACTTGAGATTCAATAAGGGGTACATTATCTTTGAAAACAAGGAGGAAAGGGTTGTGATCCCTTTGACAGATGGGAATTCTACACCATATGTTGAACCTCTAAGTGAGGAGGACTTAAATAGAGTCTATGTACACAATATTCATGACCCAGAGGTCAATGAGCCATCAAAAGAAGGCATCCTACAATGAGAGGATTCTCATTCTATTAGTGATACTATGAGTATTGCTTGTGATAATTGGGCTCATGGTATAGATGATTTAGTAGGACGTGAGGTGAAAAGCATGGTTGTGTACAAGAATGGATTTCATTCAATTCGATGGATAGGAAGCACAATAACTTGGTATACAAGGATAAAAGATCTCCCTTCATTTTTAAAGGCTATGGAAACACAGTGGGCAGACCAAGTTACATGGAGGGATATGTTAGTATATACACTGCACGGGACAGTATTGCGCTGGTGGGTAGTCCAAAAAGATAACCTTATACACTGGGAAGAGATTGGAATAGCTTTGTCTACTAGGTTTATAAGGAACAATGCACGTATGAAAATCTGCACTTATCATGGTGATCAACCTGTTCAACATCACATTCAGCAATGTGAGAGACTATGGATAGGATGACGAGAAGCATTACCATCTTCACTCTGGGTGCATAGATTGTATTCCACGCTCCAAGGATGCACACGTGCTTGGTATGTATATGTAGAACTACAAAGAGAAACAGGGAACTGGTAAGATTTGACTCCAGGTATGATCTAGACATTTGATTACTTCTCGACTAAACCTCCTGTGGCAGAGGCATTAAAATTTGTTAAGTGCTTAACTATGGGGGATAGTTCAAAAGTAGAAGAGCATATTCAGGAATTATTCGGTGAGACAAAGTTCAGGAGATGTTTTGAAAAGGAAGAAGAAGTAGACTCCAAACTACTTGAACATGCTTTCCTTAAAAAAGATAAAGGAAAGATGGTCTATATCGTGAATGACGAGGAAGTTGAGAACCTGGATATTAAACATTCACAGGGAGAGCACGAGGTTTTGGATAATACAAACAAGGTGCGTGCAGCTACCACAAACCCATGAAGACAAAGAAGGTGAACATAGGTTTGTAGGATGAGCCTAAAGAGGCCATAATTGGAGATTATTGGTCAGACTCGAAGGTAGCAAAAATCATTGAGTTACTCAGGGATTATCAGGACTTATTTCCTCAAGGATATCATGAAATTAAGAGCATGCATGAATCACTTGGGGAAATAAAAATCAAACTTAAGGACGGTGCATGACCAGTTAGAAGGAGGCCTTATAGAAGGAATCCTAATTTACGTGAAAAGGTAAAGGATGAAATTGATAAAATGTTGAAATATGGAATTATCAATCCACTTGATGAGTCAGAATGGGTTAGCCCAATGGTGATCAGTGTCAAGAAAGATGGACAGATTAGGATATGTGTGGACTACAGGGATCTGAATGCTACATGCATCACCGATCCATTCCCTACACCATTCATTGAGGAAATACTAGAAGGATTTACAAGGCATGAAATATATTCTTTCACAGACAGATTTTACGGGTATCATCAGGTTAGGATCGCTCAGGAGGATCAAGAAAAGAAAACATTTACTACTGAATGGGGTAGTTTTTCCTATACTATGATGCCCTTTGGATTAAAAAATGTGCCAACTGTATTCTCCCGAATAGTTTTTCAGGCATTCAAAGATTGTATTCACAAATTTTTACAGGTCTACCTAGATGATTGGATAGTATATGGGTTAGTGAAAGATCATTACGACAATCCGCGCTTAATGTTTGAATGATGTAGACAATTGGGTATCTCTTTGAACATCAAGAATTGCATATTTTCTACGCCATTTGGGATACTGTTAGGACATATAATCTACAAGGAAGGTTTACTAGTTGATCCATCCAAGGTTGCAATCATTTTAGGCATGGAAGCACCTACCAGTTAGAGTGAGGTAAGTGGATTTTTAGGTCTTACAGGATATTATAGAAAATTCATAAAAGGGTATGCCGAAATTGCTGCACCCTTGGAAGATTTATTGAAGGAGAAAGGTACATTTTATTGGGGAGAACCGTATTAATGCGCGTTCAAGATTTTAAAATAGAAACTTATTACCACACCAATTCTACACTTTCCCTCATGGGGTAGACCATTTCATGTGAATTTGGACACTTCTGGTATGGCCACTGGTGTCGTGTTAGCATAGCCTAGTGATGGTATTACAGACCATCCAATCTATTTTACTAGTAGGAAGGTGACTCATGCTGAAAGGTATTATACAACTATAGAGTGCGAATCTTTTTCAATGATCTATGCATTGTACAAATTTCTACAGTACTTGTTAGCAATACCATTTATATTTTATACAAATCACATGGAATTGAATTACTTAGTAAACAAGCCCATCTTACAGGGACACATATACAGATGGGTACTTCTATTTCAAGAGTTTGACTTCACAGTTGTGGTGAAGCCCAGGGAAAAGCAATTCTAGACCAGACCATTTATCTAGAATCAATTCAGGAGATGATGCACAGAAAATTGAAGAAACAATATCAGATGCACAGTTATATAGGTTGCAACACGTGCCCATGGAATTATAAGACATTGCTTTCTTTCTACAAACAAGTATGGCACCTAAAGGAATGAAATCATTAGAAAAGAAGAAGATTTCTATACATGCCACACCATTTATGTTAATCAGTGGTGACCTTTACAAGCTAAGCAAAGATGAAGTATTACGCCATTGTGTGTTAGAGCATGAGCATAAGGATATCATGGAATAATCTCATGGTGGTAATACAGGAGGCCATTATGCAGGTGATGCAACTACCCAGAAGATCCTAATTCTTGGATTATGGTGGGAGACACTATATAAAGATTGTAAAGATTATTTTGTAAGGTGTGTGATCATTGTCAGCACCTAGGAAAGCCAAGGCAAAGAGATGAGATGCCTTTGAGACCAATTATTAGTATAGAACTATTTGAGAAATGGGCCATTGATTTTGTAGGACGTATTTCACCAGTTGCACGTAGGATTGGATCACGCTATCTCATTACTTACACAAACTATCTCACACGGTGGGCAAAAGCTACACCTACGAAAGATTGTACAAAAACTACAATGGCTAAATTTTTGTGGGAAAATGTGCTTACACGATATGGACGTCCCTTAATCCTGACAAGTGATAAAGGTACACACTTTCTGAATGAGACAATCAGGATCCTATTAGATGAGTTTATGGTTACACATCATAAAAATACACCTTACTATCCTCAGGAAAATGGAACTATTGAGGCTTTCAACAAGATTTTGGAACAAAATTTGACAAAAATATATGATGTTGGAAGAAAGGATTGGGATGAAAAAGTGTCATCTATGCTTTGGGAATATAGAACGAATTACAAGAGATTGAACAAGGCCACACCATTTCAGTTGGTGTTTAGCACGGAAGCTGTTCTTCCTATATAATTTATGTTACCTTCTTTGTGCATTACATGCACTGGAGGTCTAGTTTATGAACATGATTTAGAAGAATGTATCAAAAAGATGATTCAAATGGATGAGCACCGAGACATAGCACGATGGAGTTAGATGTAGGAAAAGGCCAGGAAGACGGCATGGCATGATAGAAACATGAAAGATAAGAAGTTTGAGATTGGGAAAATGGTACTTCTCTATGACTCCAAGTTCTTGCACCATCCAAGCAAGCTCAAATTACATTGGCTGGGGCCGTTTGTTATCACTTCTATGCTTGACTTAGGAACTTGCTAGCTAGAAGTGATTGATGGAACACGGCCACCCAATTACTTTAATGGGAGTAGGCTGAAGCCCTACTATAAATAAGTCTTCTTGGTGTTTGTAATAAGGTAGTATTGCCATTTAGTTTATATTTTCAATTCAATGTTTCCTTAATGTATTTCCTTCATTATCACTATGATTTTTCAATTTAGTTGTTGTTTGTGTAATAAGTGCGCTTGTGTGCATGAAGCTAAATACTAGATGAAGAATGTTTATGCACAGAGGACTACACATACTTTTAGTGTGGGGTGGTTGTATTTTTCCAAGAAAAAGACTATGGGATTTGAAAGGTGAGAGGGATAAGTTGCTATGGGTGTGCTTTAAGTCAAAAGAAGATTGCTTCACAAAATTGACCAAGGATGGAGATGGATGAAAGAACAGTATAACGCGAGGGAAGCAGAGGCCATGATAGCTACTAGGAGAAGGTATAGTGATGAGGTACTTGGGCACCTGCTGAAGATAAGTCTATGACAAGAGGGTAGGAAAGTCTGCTAGAAGGTTATAGTTGGGCAGGAAGATGTACCTCGCAGAATGAATGAATTTGGTCAATGAATGAGGGGATATTTAGTAGGTGAGGAGCAATAAATGCACAAAAAAATTGAAAATTTTATATAAGGACGGGATGCGGATTCATTTTTACCATTGTAACTAAGAGTATTTGAGAGAAGAGCCAAGTGTGAAGAGATGAGTGATCAAGTTAAGGTGTGAAGGGTGTGAAACCAAGAGTAACAACCGGATTTGTGTGATAAGAAGCTTGTGTCCCCAGTGGTGAAGGGTTTGAATGAAGTAGGGAGACAGAAAAGGGTTAGGTTACGACATTTTCACCTAGGGCATAATTGAATCAAGCTAGCGTTTGATTCACAGAGTTACAGAGTTAAAGGGGAGACACTTGCAAGGTAGAAATGGCACCAAAGAAGGCATCTATAATATCGGTAAAAGGAAAGTCATTGAGGAAGAAGAGATGGCACCTGAAAGCCATTATTCAAAAATGCAATACCTAGAAGGAGTAATTATTGGCCAAGAGTGGGATTCACCCATTAGAAAGAGCAAAGTGAGTGAATATAATCATAGGACTTCAGAGAACAAGAAGGAGCTTGATTCCTTGCTCATGGCTAGAAAAAACAAGTGCACGGCAGATGACATGCCAGTATATGACGATGCTGGTGAAAATATTTTTAAGAGAATTAGGGTCTATCAGTTGTACGAGCTTCCATTTTTTGGGAAGTATTGTCCCTTGTATTAGTGGCTTATGAGTAGGGTACACTAAGACTTCTTATACTTTGCAGAAAGCAGAGTTATAATTTTAAATGTGCTAGTCTCATTAGTTACAGGTCTAAAGGACATAGGGAAATATATAAGGGGTGACCTTGCAGATAAAGTCGTGATTGTGAAGACCAAATAGGAGTTGGAATACCTAAAGGATACGTGTAGAATGGAGATAGATAAATTGAAGAACTGTCCAATTGTACAAGACACAACACACCTTGTTATCAAGTTAAATGATCAAGAGCGGTGGTTGTAAGTAAACACTATGTGGTTACATGTGGCACGGAAGATGTCGGAAGGGACAATCTACAACATTGCAGGCTATATTGTAGCGTAAATACTTGAAGAAGCACGCAAAGGAGGGAAGATTATCTTTGGTGTTGTTCTACTATCACTGGTCTTCATGGAGATTAGAGTACCAGATGGACCAAAGGAGAAAATATGGGAATACCCCATGGAGAACAAGTCCCCAGCTGAAAGATTCAACAAATACCTATACAAGGGGACCATGGCAGACAAAGTAAAAAAAAGGGTGGAGAAGTGGTATGATAGGCTCCACATGGCATTTGGGGAAGAGTGGTGTATCCCAAAGTACCTACCAGCAGTGGCGGGGAAACAAGTTTAGTTTATTGTATATCAGCATTTCTACATCGTGTGCTTTCTAATAAAAGATGGAGTCTGGAGCCCATGGTGTAAGTTACCTAATACATTCACTGTAAGGTACTTTCAAGAATCTGTTCATAGATTTACAGACACGCGTAAATGGATATTAAATGTAGATAAGGTAGACTTCCACTACCATACATTGAGGAAGAAGTATGTATATCATGGCAGAAGCACCTATATAGAAAGAATTATTTTAGACGTTCTGAATATCAAACCAATGAGCTTGGTTGTAGCAGACATGGGGGTAGCATTGGTGTATCTCCAGCTGAAGCCAAAAATGGAGAATAATAAATATGTGGAGGGTGATTTTGAACTTCCAACACCACCAAAGGGAAGTCATACAATGGAAAATATCCCAGCGCCGAAGCCCACAGAGCCAATTGAAGTGTAGGATGAAGAGGAGGAGCACAAAGATAGTGGTGGTTTGGAGCATAGGGGTAGGAGAAATCCTACAAGTCAGAGTGAAGTTGAGTGTGTTGTTACCCCATCTTAGCCACAATAGGGGGATAAAGAGGACTTAAATGTGGTCCAAGGGGAGCACAAGTTTAAAAGAGTATTCAAGAGAACAAAAACCCAAGGTGCCATTCCAACCATTATGCGCAAATCACCCTGAATCTCCCCACAAAAGTAAATGACCGCAAAGATAAGGAGGAAGTTGTAGTTGAATGAGGAGGTGGAAGAGTTAGAGGAGAGTGCAACTACATCTCCTACACTTCCAGAGAACACAGAAGAATAGGGTGAGGCATCAAAGGAGAAGGAAGAGGAAGAGAAAAGACCCGAGGAAACAACTGCAAAGGATATTCAGGACATGGAGATGCAAGTCCCAAATTTGGAGGCTAGAGTTCCTAATCAGAAAAGGTCTAGAAGGACAAGTCGAAAGCACATTCCATTGGCCATGGGGTATGCAGAGGATGTAGGAAAGATTGTATGCGCCTACTTCTAGATCACGATTGCGCAAAAATATTTATTTGGCTAGGAGTTGATGGATGAGGATATGGTGACTGTGCACACACAAAAGAAATTATCGTGGTCAATGCATACCCACATGGATGAGCTTGAATTTGATGTGTGTGAAGATTCATGCATTTTGAGGTGATTGAAGAAGGCACCTCAAGCTAGGAATATGACAATAAAGTGTATTGTCATGTCGGATGAGTAGGTCAGCAATGCACTGGTGAAAGTATCTACTGAAGTGGTAAGAAGAAACATGGAAAAATCAGCCACAATCAAAGCGCTATGCGAGGAGTTGAAGAAAAAGGACTTAGAGATAGTGCGCATAACATAGGAAAGGGATTTCATGTAGAAGAAGAATGAAGTTTTCATAAGCATCAAAGAGGAGATTGGGGACAATGTAATTAAAACAAGGCCACACTTGGAGGCCAAGGTACCATGGACATTTTCTTTAGTGATACACTATGTGGGAAAATTGGTGGACTTGGTACTCAGAGATGAAATTTTATGTATGAAAGTGCTAGAAAGATCAGAAAAATATGTTGCACGGGAGAAAGCATCTGTGATGAGAAAAATTTCATCTTATGAAGGGTTGTTGTAGGCATTACAAGAAGTATTGAAGAAAGCGGACCAAGCTTTAAATATATGCACAGCTCCAGAGGCACTCATCAACATTAAGACCTTATGAGAGAATAATGAGGTCCAAAAGGTGATGAAAGATGAGACATTGGGCCACATAGAAAGGTTTTCAATTGTTAAACAGAAGTGTGAGGCCCTGACAGCAACATAAGAGCCACACAAGACTTGGATGGAAGAACTTGGAAATCTAATTGCATAAAAGATGGAAATTTTGGAAGGAAGAATGACATCCATGCCCAGTGTCATGTTGGTTCTGCAAAATGAGAAAGGAGAAATTGCAAGGGATGAGTTGGAATCCATTGCTATGGACATCCCAGAGAAAGTGGAATAGGCACTCACTGAATGACAGGTTTTGGAGACCGCAATAAAAAAGGAGTATCCAAAGCTGATACTACAAACTGATACACAGGAGGTTGCCTGATAACCTCATAAAAATTCTTTATTTATCCATATTCTTTCATTCTTATTCTTTCATTGTTACTCCTTCCTTAAAATTTTTGAAGATACCCATTATTGGGACGACAATGAGATTAGTGTGGGGTAATGTTGATCAAAGAATAATCGTTTAAAATCACATAAGGAGACCGCATGGGATAGAAGGCCCAGAACCAAGGGCGTGGAAGAATAGGAAGGACCCGCTTGCAGAAGGCAAGTTTGAAATTTAGTACTTAGCTGATTTTGAGCATAAAAATCTATTTTTGGAAGATGGTGTGCAGACCACATCAACAATGCAGAGACACACACACCATGCATTGTCTATATTTGAAGAAGCGGTTCAAAGCATCTATGCATGGAGACAAGCTAATAATAGAATTGAAACTTTAGTTAACTACAAGAGGAATATAGATAGCACACTTGCATGTGTGGCTATGATTGTAAATGACATGTGGCTATTAATAGCATGTGGCCTATTTTTGGAATAGTTAAGCAGTGAAGGGAAAGTCCCCACCATATATATATGATGTTAGTAGCATAGTAGAAAAAGAGAGATCGCAAAGAGTGGTGTATGTATGATTCTGGATGTATGAATGTGTTTATCAGACCCATATGAGCATTGATGTAGATTGACAATGCTATAAGGAGATTCTATATTTACTAATAGATGGAATATATTAGCTGAATCTAAGTGTTACTTTGTGTAATTGAGCAGTGCATTTTAATGGTTAAATCGTAATTATTGTCTAAACTTGTTCTTTCATAGTTTTCTGGGTCACATGCATTATAGAATAATTGATTAGTTATGAATCTATATGTTCCTTCCTTCAACATGTTAAACATCTTGTGAGCACTCAGTTTGGGCTGAGTGATGTGCCAGTGCAACGATTATACCTTTAATATATCTAAGAATCATTTTTGCAAGATTCCAATGATCTATATAAGGTTCCTGCATAAACCTAGAAGTAATTCCTACTACATAGGAAATATCTGGTCTGGTGATAGTTAAATATATCAAACTACCAACTAATTGCCTATATAAAGTAGGATCAATTTTTTTACATGCAGGTTTAGGATCAATTTTTATTCCAACTTCCTTAGGAGTAGAAATTGGTTTACAATCAATCATGTTAAAAATTTTCAGTACATTGGTTGCATATTGTGCTTGAGAAACAACAATAGAATGTTTATCTTGAAATACAACCATGCCAAGAAAATGATGTAAGAGACCTAAATCAGTCATTTCAAAGTACTATTTCAATTTTTCTTTAATTCTACAAATTAAAGCAGGATTATCACCAGTCATAAGAAAATTATCAACATATATACAAATAATGATAATATGTGATCCTTCTTGCTTAATGAATAGATCATTTTCAGAAGAACAATTATCAAATCCTAACTGTTTAAAGAAAGAATTAATTTTCGCATACCAAGCTCTAGGAGCTTGCTTTAAACCATACAAGGATTTTTTCAATTTAAAAACATAGTTTTCTTTACCAGTTTCTTCAAATCCTTTAGGTTGAGATATGTAAATTTCTTATTTTAAATCACCATTCAAAAAGAAAATTTTCACATCCATTTGGTGGATTTCCCACCCAAATTGAGAGGAAATTGAAAATAAGGTCATAACAGTACTCATTTTAGCTATAGGGGCAAATGTCTAAACATAATCAATACCAGCTTTTTGAGTGAAACCTCTAGCAACAATTCTAACTTTATGTTTGTCAATACTACCATTTGTATTATATTTTACTTTATATAACCACCTAGACTCTATAATAATTCATGGATCAGGTTCATACAAGGTAATTAATGCATGGTACATATGATGGCTTCTGGTCATTTTCCTAAGCTTAATAGGATTTGAACTTTCTAACATAGATTGAACCCAATTTAATTTCTTATCTAGGAAGATAAGAGTTTCAGAAACAACTATAGCATCAAAACATCATCATGACCATTTACTAAATCAGAATCAAAACCATCATTTAGAAGTATTTAATGAAGTAACTTCAAGAGAAGAAGACAACACATGTAAAAATTTCACTAGATTATATCTATACATTTCATATAAGCTTCGATAATTAACATGTCCTAACCTTTCAGGCCATAGTTTTGAATTATTCAAACTCTAAGATATAAAACAAGATGTAGAAGAGAAATCATAAAAAATATAGAGACCATTTCTTTGAATTCCTTTAGGTATTATACTCTCATTACTATCCTTGATATACCAAGTATCCTTCATGCACGGATTCTAGTTGTTTCCATACCTCTTTCGGACGTTATATATTACCAATGTGTAGAAGGTACTCATCATTCACATTGAAAAAAATCATATAAATAACCTCCTGCATTCATTCCAAGAATGCATTCATGTTATCTACAGTTTCTTGACGACCGATAGGAGCAACCTCAGATCTAGAAACAATCGTCCAGAGTTTCCTTGCCATAATTTTTTTTTTGACCCAAATGTTGTAGTTGGTTCCATTCAGGATTTGGGTTTTGTCAAGACAGAAATAGTTGGACATCATTGTTTTCCTGAACCTATAAAACACACCCCATTATAATATATAATGTACCACAGAGTTAGATACATATTTATAAAAAAAACCTTTTTAATAGAAATAGATCTAAATTTTATAGATCTACATAAACTCTTTAATCATAACTTATTTTTTCATTACAATGCATATTAATTAACCTCCCATGATCAAAATAATAACCCGCAATATAAAAGGCTTTGTATTATACCTTAGACTTATATAAACAAATTTCTGACCATATAGAAGTGAAGAAGAAACCCTTAAGAATGCAAAACAACTTCAAATTTCTAGAAAAAATAATGTAGACAAAGATCTGTCCAGCTTAAATTTGACGTCTAAATGACCATCATACTGCCTTATGTTTGGTCTTCCGTGATGGTCATTTGAATGTCAAATTTAATGGAGTCAAAAATTGTTGTGTATTTCCAGAATTTCTTCTTCTATATAATATTAGGGAGGTTATATTTTAATACACTATATTAACCTTGTATATTTTAATACATTATATTAACCTATTATAATTTATAATGTAAAAAATATATTCACTTTAAAAAAGAGGTATATAGTTTATATAATGTAAATAAAAAACAACATATAGTCTATAAAAAATTATAAACTATAGTATATATACTTAAAAAAAAAACACATAACCCTTATTACGAGGCCCCTCATGAAAAAAAGTTATAAAACGCTTACTAGGCCATGTAATGTTAAATTTTACATAAACCTTAGAATTTATAGAGGAGACAACATTTTTCACACATCCAATGGAAAAATTCAAATCCTATTTTGATGGAGCTTTGTCTCCTCCTTCATTTACCATTGAAAAAATTCAACCTACACATATTAAAACTATATAAAAAAAAATATTTCAAATATTTTACCCTTACCTCTACCCAAGTTTTCACGGAAGGTAAGAAGTTTCCAAATTTTCCACTTGTGAATTCACCTTGATTCTTCACAAAGTAAAAATTTTAGGTTGCACTTATTTTAAATACCCTTCTGGGTTGGTTGAAAAAACCAGTACAAATTAAATAAATAAAATATAAAACATTTGCTCTTAATTTAGTTAATTTACCTTTCCGAGTTGGTTGAACAAAACTGTACACATTAAATAAATAAAATATAAAACATTTTCTCTTATTTATTTAATTTATCTTTCCAGGTTGATTGAAAAAACCTGTACAAATTAAATAAATAAAATACAAAACATTTGATCTTAATTTATTTAATTTACCTTTCCGGGTTGGTTAAAAAAACTGGTACAAATTAAATAAATAAAATACAAAACATTTGATCTTAATTTATTTAATTTACCTTGCTCTGTTAACATGTTAGAATTTGAGGATTCTAATAAATACAGATTTAATCAACTTACATATTACATAATGTTACAATAAATATTTAAATAAAGATTACATCATAACATAAGTAAATAAAAAAAATACTTACAGGAAATAAATAACACATGTGACACAATATTTATAGTGGAAAACCCCCAATAGGGTAAAAACCACTTTACAAATAACCTTTTACTTCAGAGAACTTATTTTACATCTAGTAAGATCACCTCCTCCTTTGAAACACTATTTACCAAGGGTAAAACCAAATCACTTGACTTGCACACTTTTGATATATTTCTCGAATATATCAAATAAGGACCTAAAGTCCTTTTTATATAAGGTGATCGGGTATGTCTCCCGACCCACCTTTTTCAACCTAAATGGTTGACACATATACCTAGGTGAGTGTATTTAATAAATATAAACATAAATGATTCACATTATTAAATACTTACCTAATGTATATTAACTAGGTATGAATATTTAATAATAGAAAAGTATTTCATATTATTAAATATTTAACCTATATAATAGTGATGGACCCATATTAATTAAGGGTTTTCCAGACCACTTAATCATTATGTTCCAATAGGATGAAGTCTCCAAATTTGAATTCTCTTACCTTATCCTTCTTATAAAAAATTGTCTTTACTTTCAATTGGTTCTCCTTAATGTGATCCACCACTTGGAGTCTATTTTCTTCCAGCTTCTCAAGAAAGAGGATCCTCTTATCAATGGAATCCTTGTACTGACCATATTCTATTGCCTATAGCAGCTTGAGAGCTGGCATCTTCACCCTGAGAGAAATTTCTGTTTTGACTCCATACAATAGTTGGAATGGTGACATACTTATTGCCTTCTTGGGAGTGATCCTATCCACCCAAAATGCATCATACAATCTTTTGTGCCAATTCCTTTGATTCTCATTTACAAGATTGTGGATAATGGTCACAATGTTTTTGTTTCTTGATTTATCCTGTCCATTTCCTTGTGGATAGTAGTCAGAAGAATGAGATAGGGAGATTCTGTAGCTATAGAAAAAATTGGTCAGATATCTTGAAGAGAAATAGGTAACATTATCTGCTACAATCTTTTGTGGCACTCTGAAACAGACTATGATATTCTCCTTGATGAAGTTGCATACTGTTTCAATGTTGGCTTGTTTGGCGAGAATGGTTTCCACCCATTTGGTGAAGTAGTCTATTGCTGTGAGTACATAGGTGTGCCCTACGCATGAGTGAGGGTTTAGAACACCAATGAAGTCCATCGCCCACTGTTGAAATAGTTCTTCAATAACCATAGGCCTGAGTGGTAATGTAGCGAGTTGTGGTCTTCCGACAAACTATTGACATGCTTTGCATTTAGAAACCCAATCTTGAGTGTCTGCAAAGATGGTGGGCCAATAATACCTTCCTCAGAGGATCTTGTGTGTAGTGACCATTACTGAAAAATTTTCACCACATGCTTGGTCATGGTATGCTTCAAGAAACTTTTCTTGTTGCTCTTTATCTATGCACCTGAGGAAACAACCATCTAGGCCTCTTTTGTAAAGCTCATGATTCCAGATTACAAATTTAGCTTCCTTCAGCTTGAGTGTTCTCCTTTTCTTCAAATCAAGATGGGGAGGGAATTATCCATAATTCAGGTAATAGGCAATATCAACATACCACTCATCAGTAGTGGTGACAAAGAGAACTCATGGGTTGTCTTCTGAACAAGTTGAGAAAGCACACTTTTCTTCACCATGTTGAAATTTGAGTGTTTCATATTTATTAATCAACTTGCACAATCCATTTACCCTTACCAAGTTGGAGGGTTGAATCTCCAAGTCATATTCTTGAGTCTTTGCAATACAATTTCCTCTTTTATCTTGGGTTATGGTTGTGTCAATATGGACTTTATTGCACTTCTGGGGGCCATCACCACCGTATGAGAATTCAGGATGTAAAACTTGAAGTTTTTTATAGTCTTGAGCACCGCATAGGCATGCTTCTCTAATTGGATGTATTTTAGCTCATGATTTTTCAAAGGACAACTCATGAAAGCAATAGGTGCTTCCACACCTTCATCATTTTCTGAACGAGAATGACAGAGAGTGTATGTTCTGACGCATAACAATACATGATGAATTATTTGTGAAAATCTAGAGATACAAGAGTCGGAGCCTTGGAAATGAATTTCTTGATCTCTTCGAATGTTGCCTTCCCTTCATTGTTCCATTTGAAGTTTTCTTATGGTTTCATCATGGAAGTGATGTGCCTTGTCAAATCAACAAAATCAGGCACAAAACGATGAAGAAAGTTCACCTTTTAGAAGAATGAATGAACTTCTTTCTTACTTGTGGGAAAGTATAATGCTTGAATGGATCTAATCCTATCAAGATTAATGTGTGCTCCATGTTTATTCACAATGTGCCCCAATAACTTGCCTTCTGTGACTCTAAAAATGCACATTTATGGATTTAGTGATATGCCATGTTTCCTACACCTTGCAAACTTCCTATTCCAAGTGATAGATATGATCTCCCCTCTTCTTTGAAAATATTGTGAGATCATCAAGATATATGACAATGCAATGCCTTAGATATTTGAAGGCCAAATCCATCGCCCTTTAGAATGTAGCTCCTGCATTGATTAGGCCAAAATACATTCTGTTGTAGGCAAAAGTAACACAAGGTGTGGTAAAGGCTATCTTGGTGTGGTCCTCTGCCACTTTGATTTGCTTATATCTTGAGAATCCATCAAGTAATGAAAAAATTTCAAATCCAGTGAATGCTTGCAGGATATGGTCCATGTTAGGAAGAGGATAATTATCCTTTAGTGATGCCTAATTCAGGTTGCGAAAATCTACACATATCCTTATTTCACCATTCTTCTTCTACACTGGCACAATGTTAGCCACCCACGTTGAATGGTGAATGGGGAAGATGATCCTTGCATTAAGCATCTTCGTTACCTCCTCCTTGATGGTATCATCAATCTTTGGGTTGTATGGCCTTTGTTTCTTCCCAAAGGGCTTAACACCATGCTTCAAAGGAATTGAGTGATGCATTTCCTTTGGTTGGGAGGATGTGAGTTCATCACAAGAGTAGGCTAAGACATTTGAGTATTTCTTGAGTAATGCAAGAAACCTTCCTTTTTCTTTAGGTGAGCAACATTTTCCAATACTGACCATCCTTGGATCCTCCGGGGTACCAATTTTTTCTTTATCGAAATCAACTGGGCACCGAGAAGATTTTTTTTCTTTCTCTTGAATGAATCTGTAATGTGTGTTAAATAGGTCTTCTAAAGAGACTAGGCCTTTGGGAATTTTATTCCCTTTCAATTTGATTACTCCCTCATCATCAATCCATTCAATTCCTTCTTTCTCTTCTTTCGGGACTGCTTCTTAGTGTGAATTTTAACCTCCTTTGAAGAAGAGATTATTGAAATTATCCCTTTTCTCTAAAAAAGCTAGAATTTGGTTATCATCATTGAAGACTTGCCAATGATTTGCATTGTCTAGTACACTAGGCCTGAATACCATTTCAATGGTCACTTTTTCTTTGCCAAAAGAAGGATGAGATGTCACTAGGGAAGCTAACACTACAAGAGAATCATCCTTTCCATTTTGTTCCCTTGGAATAGCTTCAATGGAAAATGCATCAAAATATTCAATACAATACTCACACTCTATTTCTGTAATGACAGAGTCTTGGATTCTTCACTTGATATTGTTAGTGGACTTGCTTTACTACAACCTCTGCATCACCTCAAAATCTCATTTTATTGATTCCCATGTCCTTTGCTAACACTCATTGCCTAAGAGTTAGTGCTCCATACTTTGCATTGTTATTTATATTATCAAATTACAGCTTGTAGGCAAATGGGTTCAACTCATTGGAAGGAGAGTACAATACTACACCAGTTCCCGAGCCCCGCACTTTGGAATGAATACCATAAAATTCCATTGTCCAAATTTGATCTTCTTCTTCCTCCATGAGAAGTGGACAATTTCTCCTCTTTTCTTGATGTGAGGAAGTAGTTTCCTAGCCCATAATCTGGAAAGAGAATGTTTTCTTTTTGGATCATTAGACCTTCGTACTGTGAACTTCATCTTTTGTTACTGGTAACAACTTCTTCATCTCACCTTTTACTGGGATAGTTGCAAATGACCAATCCATTTTTATCTCTCCACCTAGGTCCCTGCAGAAACTCCTACTCAATAGCATACCAAAGGATGTTGGGATGTCTTCTATCACCATGGTTAGGAGCACCTTCTTGTCTAGAAAATCAGCTAGTGTTACCTAAGCATCTCTTGATTCTTCCTACCAGTGGCACTTACTTCGATTCCATTGAGTATAAGGTGTCCATTTACTTAGGTCAAGGTGAGGCCTAGAGAATTTTCAACTTTGGATGGCATCACATTGTCTGAGGATCCAAAATTTATGATACAATTATTTAGTCTGGAAGCCTTTAATGAGGAGTGACATGTAGAAAGGTTCAAACTCTGTTGGTTTTGGTAGGTAGTGAGGTTTAGCATGTTTTGGGAAGGTGGTTGTGGATGGTGTGGGGAGTAATCCTTTAGAATTAGAACTTAGAGGATACATGATTACCACCAAAAATTGTAGTAATGAACCTATAAAACTAGTTAGGGTGTGTTTTATAGGTATTATATTTTTAAGAGTGGCTAGACTTTGGTTTTTTCTTGCATGTTCCACAAAGTGAAATGGGGTTATGGTGAGTGAGGAAGAGGTTCTAGAAATGGAGGAATATTTACATGGTAGAGGATTTATTACTTTATGTGTTGGATTCTCCTTTTTGGGTGTAGTAATTAGCTTGGAAGGGGGTGAGTGTTGTAGCTTTTGATTGAACCTTAGATGTTTTTTCTAGGAACAACATTTAAAAGGAGAATTGTTCTTAGAAAATTTTGAGCTAGGAGAACAATTAAATGACTTACTTGGCATAGTAGCATGATCCATGACAACCAATGAGTCTTGTTTTTCTTTGGCTGAATCCATAGAAGGTGGTAATGGTGATCCTCTACTGATAATTTTATTTTGTGTGACCTTTGGAGGATAATAATTCCTTATTCTTATTATCCTTTTTATCCTTTACCACAATCATTGGGAATGAAGCACCTTTCTTGGATTGTGCATGGGTGAAAATTACACATGAGAAACTTAGAGCTTCTTCATCATCCTCATCTTCATCATCAACGTACTCAATTAGGACATTGTGCATATCAAATTCCTCGACCTCAAAGATAGTTTTTCATAGTCTTCCATATTTTCTTCTTCAGTTTCAATGAATTTTTTCTTCCTCCTCTGGCTCTTTGGTGTTCATAGATGGCATCGACTAGTGGTGCTTCAAGAGTAAGCCAGCGTGGAGGTGCAGAAATCATTTTTTCCTATCTGTATGGTTTTGTTTCCTTTGAAGCATTCCACATTGTGATATCAGATAGCTGACTTCTTAAAGGCAACCAAGTCATTTTCCATTTTTTTTGAACATCAGATCTATGGTGACAGATTTTGAATTTTGACCCTTTTTCTTTCCATTGGGGCCTTTAAGCTTTCCGAAAAGGATTAGATCATCATCGGTTTCTATTGCATGGTCCCCGAGCTTCCCTTAATGTTCTTGTTTGGGATATTGCTAAGGAAGAAACCCTACTTTTTATGGCAAGGTGTTGGATGAAGAATCTCTTCAAATTATTTTTTAGGAGGGCACCACATCTTCAAGGATTCTTCTTATAACTTTGTTATATCTTTCTACAAAGTCTCTCATTGACTCGGAGGTTTATTTTTTTGTTTGTAATAATTGGACCAAGAGATCCTAGACAATCTTCCTGTGGTCTTAAACCTATGTTTCAATGCACTTCTTATATCTTCCCAATAGGTGAAATACCTTAGGGATAGCATGTAGAACCATTCAACAACTTTATCTTGGAGTCACTCCAAAAAGAGTTGAGATTGACACATCTTCATCCTCAACACCCCAACACACACCGCAAGTAGTGATAAATGTTGTTTCATGATCTTAAGGGATTTGAGAACCATCCCCTCTGAATTTTGGGAAGTTTTTTCTTGAGCCTCTTAGTAGCTCATAGAGTGGTTGAGCAAGAGCCAGTGGACCGGTGTTTTCCCCCTTGGTAAATTAGGCCTACGGGCCTCATGATCGCATTCACACTCATGATCATGATCCCCCATTCTATTTCTATTTTTATCTTCCAACCTTGTTAAGGTTGTGGCTTATGCTACTGTTCTTTTGTCTGCCTCAGACTGAACTCTCTCGATTTCTTTGAGTTGAGCTCTTATTTCTTTGTCGGCTCTTGCCTCTCTTTCTCTAGCTTTTTCTTCAGTCTTCACATAATTGAAGTCTAAAAGGTTCTCGTTGATGTATGAAAATTCATCGTCTAAAGGATTTGCAACACTCAGGTTCCCAACGTGATCAGTTGTTTGAAAAGGAAGCCTCTGGATTCCGAGTAGCTCTTGTATCCTTTGAAGTTCTTCAAAAATGGGATCACTTAGTCCTCCTTGTCTCTGTTGTTAGGTGTATCTTCTATCCACAAGCTTGAAAATATATGCTCTTCTTTGCGGTGCTGGAATTTGTCTTTGCCTCTCTAATTTAGATGTGCATTCTTCTTCAAGGTCTAGAATTCTCATGGCAATGAAGTAGTGATTGAAACTTTGTCTATTATACTAGATAGCTTCCCTCAAATCTGAAGAAATGTCTTCTTGGATGTGGAAGAGAAATTTGATTTTTTGACTAGGAAGGTTTCCTGGAATAGCCATGATTTGAATCCATGTGTCTCATATAGCCATTCAAATTCCATAAAATTTTCTCTTTTTTTAATTTTGAGTTTTCTAGACCTTGCGGTTACATTCAGGTGTAGATGTTGCTAAATTTTCCCCATGGTGGGTGCCAAAAACTGTTGGTGAGGAATTTTTTTGGGTGGAAAAGTTTGTGAATTCCTTACCAGTGCTATAGGAATATAAGTCCCTTTACTTAACCGGTGCAGCTACTGTATATACATGCACGAGAAAAGGTGGATTTCTGTGGTGGTATTTCGACTGTGGATCCAACAGGGGAACTCCATTGACCCTGTGGCAAAGCTAGAAATATATTACTAGGGAAGAATTTTTCTGAAGGTGGGAAAGGGAGTGAGAATAGAGGTAGGAGAACTAATGCTGTAGGTAGAAAATTAGATTCCTACACACACACTAGTTGGAAACTTCAGCACATGCATTTATGGGAAGAAATAACTCTGTGAATAGAAACAAGACCAAATAGAATTCACTGATCACCAAGTATCAAGAAACCCCTTAGTCAAAGAAAGCTAGAAACCCCTTATTCTTATACTGATTGCTCAAATCAAAGTTGTGCATAATGTGAGAATGGAAAAAATTGAGAAGTGGAGGAAATTAGAAGAAAATTGGCTATCTCCTTTTTTTTCTCTAGATACAATGCACTCTTGAGTCTACAAGATCAATCACCAACTCCCCCTTTTACAATGGCATGAAGAAGCCATTAAATATCTTGCAAGAAATGGTTATAACTTCTTCTTGGTTATTAAGAAATGTTTTATAATATTTTCAATCATTTGCATCCATTCATATTCTTGATTCAAGAAGAAATGCCAATGGCAAGAAAAACCAGACTTTTCATAATGCAACCATTACACTCATTTTTTAACTTTGAATTTGAACTTTTCATCTTGCCTTTGAAACTTTAAACCAGAGTCATCCACGTGGGAGAAATTTAATGTAGCAGGTGTGGAGGATGCCTTTTGCATTTTGGGAATTTATAGAGATTTGATATTTTTTACTTTTTTGGTCTGCTCACCCGCTTTTGATATGGTCTTGGCATGTGACCTTACTTGAGTGGAGACAGAGTCATGGGTCACTTTTATAATTTTACCTTTTTCAATGTGGGCTAAAAAACAAAAATTTCTCCACCAGTCCACCTCCCCTCTTTGACTTTTGATGCGGGCTTAATATTTGACTTTTTCCTTGGCATGGGAAGGGCTGTGGGTCACTTTTTAACTTTAAGCCCATTTAATGAAAATGAGGATCAAATTCTCAAATATCCCCAATGGCCTGCTTCCCTACCTTAACTTTCTATTCGAGCTTGATATTTGAATTTCTCCATTTTGTTTGGTGGGGACGTATATCTGACCTTGGACACGTGGAGAGCTGGTACTCATTTGGAACTTTCCTTTGGATTTTTCCTTTGAAATTACATCGGGCTGACATGTGGAGAGCTCCGTTGGTTCTTTTATACTTAGCCGATTAAGGATTACTTCCCACTTGACTTATGTTGACCTCTAGACACATGGAGCACTAGCACTCATTTGAAGATTGGCCCTTTGGTTTCATTACTGGCATTATGCTGTTGAGGCACGTGGAGGCTTCTGCTAACCTGCTCATACTTAGTCAATTTAAGCAATCGTCTATGTCCCCTTTTTTAGACCTAGGACATGTGGAGGATTGGCACAAGTTATAGAACTACCCCTAGCTTTGATCCTTGAAATTGAACCGATGAAGCACGTGGCGTTGTCTGTTGAACCTTCCATACTTAGCTGATTTGGGATTGTTTTGTCTTCATTTTGGACCCTGGACATGTGGAAAGCTTGCACTTATTTGTGGACTATCCCTTGGACCCTGCCATTGGAGTTGCACCATTTGGACATGTGGAGGCTTCCACTGATGCTTGAAACATGGAAATGCTACATCCAATTAGAGATATACATGTACTACTCATGGATGTTGGGGTAAAAATTAACGGGGAATATATTCCCGTCATTCCTGAATGCGGGAAGAAATAAATAGAAGAGGAAAAACTCCACCTGTACACTCGAATTTCAAATTTATTTTACGAACAAAGGAAATGAAAAAAATAAAAGGGTCGATGATCCATGACCATAGAAAGATTTATAATTTCATTCAAATGAGGAAAACAATAAATTTTCACACGTCTAGACATGAAAATGGAAAATTTATCAAAATGTGCAGACTGGAGAGTTTAAACAACTTCAAAGCATTAATTTCTCTATCTTTTTAGACTTCCAACTTTACTTGAACACTTCTAGAGGGCGTGAGCTCAAAATTTTTGAATTTGACTTAAAAAAATGAGTGGGGATTTTGAGGGTGACAACATATATCAAACCCTTCCATTGAGCGTGCTACATCATGTTGTATATATTATAATAGTTTTAATTCCTCTAAGTGTGTTGCATGCGCATTGTTTGTTTATACATAGTTTATTCTTATTATGTTCTTCCTGCATGCGCTCTTTTTTTTCTTCCATAATGTAGATATTCTTTCAGCACTTGTAATATTAAGAATAGATTCAAGGAATAATATTTCAAGTGACTATGGAGGCAGTCTCATAATTACATAGCAGACTCCATGCTCAATGGATGCTATGGCTGCTCATCACTCTTCATCTAGCAAAAATATGGCCCCAAAATTCACCAAAACTGTTATCCAAATAACTCTCCTAGTTGCTTAGATAACTTATATACATATCTGACTCTCAGTTCCTCATTGAATATTACATGCACTCATGTTTAGCGTGCTCATGCTCTAACATGCATTGACATGAAACCTCATCGTGCCCTAGCTTGTATGAGTCTCCACTAATTAACATGTAGGGAATGATGTATATAGCTAACTGCTTCCTTTCCAAATTCTTCTTTCCCTCCGGTGCCTCACCCATTTTGAAAAACACTATAATATATTCTAGGTCAGAGCTTCTTCACACTAAACGTCTAAATAGATTGTGCATATGGAATTAGCTAAGTCCACAATGGCCCTCTCACACGCCATGCCTCATCACTTTGTAATAGTTACTACCTCCTTAATAAATGGTCTTTGCTCACCAAATTAATGCTTCATGTGGTTTCCTACGCGTGTGCCATTGAGAACCTTCAAACTCTTGAAATAGTCCCGCGACCTCATTCTTCCGCATGCATCCCCGCACCCTCCTGTACGAACAAGATTATGTGTACTAAGTATTCTTCAATGTCATGCTTAGGTGTACCACGTGTAGAATAGCCAACAGGGTGTTTCCAATAAATACTATCTAAATTTTTGTAGTGCATAGATCATCGACAAGTGCCCCGCACTCACTAGTAACGACATATTTTTGTTCTACTAGGGTTAGCCATCCTTTCTAGAAAAGCACAAGGGGTGGTCAACGTGTTCCCTCTCCAGGTACTGACGACTCTAATATCTTCTCCCAATTGCCATCAATAATGCTATTAATCATGTATCAATGGACACCTGGACTTATCCCAAGAGGGAAAGCTATTGACATCATGGGTGCAGTGATAAGCCTATTATTTAATGTGTTAAATGCCATCTGATGTGATCTGGTCCCCAACAAAATGGGAAAACATCTTTGTGAGCATTCAAAAAGTAGATTTCAATGGCACTAACGCTCTAGATTTGATATGCTCCACCCTCAATCCCACAATCAACAAACAAATTTAGTAGGATCCACCAGCAAGCACTATCCTTGCATATGATATGTCCCAACATGGTGCCAAAATGGAGGTAATGAAAACACATTTCTTAATGTTGAGTGGATGCAGTACTAAATTCAAGTTTGGTACCTCCTTAAACATTAGCCTCAAATTCCTCACAATGGATCCCTCTACTAAATCCAAGAGGTACTCTCCATTCATCTAAGTAGGATGCTATAGAAACTTGTGGATAAAGTTTGCATAAGGACGCCATGAATCACAATACATTGAGTTACATAGCAGGCTACGTTATCTCAGCTCTTGCAAAAGGATATCGACCTACTTCATCAGGATTTTAACTTCCATGCATTTCTGGAAGTGGTGGAAGCATCATTTTCTAACTAGTCTTGTATCCTAACATGTTTGCAATCCTTCTTACCTGCCTGATATCCTAAGAATCCATCTGTGAAAGAATAGATCATCGTCACCTGGAAATGTCCCTTGTAGGATCTCCTTGGTGATTTAGTTGTGTTCCATGTGAAAAGGGTCAAGTGAATGACATATAAAACTGTGCAAATCCATGCCTAATCTCCTTAAAATGCATTATCCTTCCATCCTCACTTAATGTTGATGACCATTTGAATTATCCATTTGATTCTTCAATAGTGCTCAATGATGCTTTTAGTGCAATCATCTTGTTAATCTCCTCCTTGAATCCCTGACGTGCAGATTTAGTATTCATTATCGATAAGGTTCTCCTTTCAAGAATTTGAGTAGTGGTAGCACTCCTTCAATAGATAGAGGAACCGACATCTCTCCTAAAGAGTGGTGAAATCCCTAAGTGCACATGCGTCTCACAACTGTAGAAACAAATCCATTAAATGGTCACACAACACATTGATGATCTTCTGAAATCCAAGATCCTTTTGCACATTATCGAGTAATCTCTAATAGTTAGCCTCCTTAGGTTCCATACTACTGAACACAGGTGATTAACCACACCGGGTTATCTCGTTTGTTTAGGGTTCAGTGGTAGGCACATGATTTTACTCATTTAGCATTATCCATCACCTTGTTGCATGCCCATTGAAATGGTTCAACATCCATGATTTTTCCACCTCTTCACAATCTATTACAGTAGAAGCTTAACTTATTAGTTTAAACTCTAGTTAATTCCTTGACACTTCATTCTCAAGTTGTACCTCCTCTAGATTCAAGTCCTCATCAAAACGCGCTTCCATAGCCAGTTTCACCCAACCCATTCATAGTACTTTAAATATCCTCTTTGCCAACTGGCAGCTATCGCCCATAGTTAGGATCACACTACCAGAATCTACAATGCATTGATTCACCAATGTACTTAGCTACTCTAATATATAAAATCTTGAAGGAGGTCAGCCGATCATGACCTTGGGTGGTTGAGTCCTGTCTGACAGGTTGCATGTAAAATTTCGTATATGACATGTACCATGTGTACATGCACATGCTTGTAAGGTGGAATAAATCTCACGCATCCTATAAAAAAGGTGGACAAGGCTTCCACATCCTTCCATCCAGGCCTTCTCATATGCTTGTACATGTGACAGTGAGGATGAGTTCTTTCCCATGATATTCTTGTATAGCAGTAGGAGCATTGACTTCAGAGAAAACCTAACAAAGAATGTGATTCTCACCTCATGCCACTCTAAAAGGTTATCATGATGGGTCATCTACCAATGTGCTATAAATAATGAGCATGGTATAGCTAAGAATCCTTCTCCTTTTGATCTCACATATCCACTGGGTATCCATTTCTCACAGGAAAACATCAAAGTTGGTCATCCCTCCTATTATAACTCGGTAACTTCTTTCCTCCCAAGTTGCTTCACTGAGCATGCTCTTTATTACTCTCATCAATGAGCCTCTTAACTACCTTCTGGCTAACTCATATGTCTTGTGCACCCAATTGTCACATGTCACACTAGTTGTATTACTTATAAATTAAGCGTCTTCCCACTAAATAACACCTTGTATTATTGGTTGCACAACCTCAAGGTCCTTTATAGTGCACACATAGATCACATTCTAGGTATTATTCTCCCAAGGGTTCAATATAGGGAGTTGACTTCCCATCCATCAGAGGAATGAGAACACGTTACTCCTTATTCTTAAAACTTATATAATCCTTATTGAAATGTAAGTAAACATTGTTCTTATAGCACCAGGGGCACCCTAAGTACTGCTAGAAAATTCTCCACCTCAACAAGCGCTAAGACTTCGAAGTCTCTAGTGAATTTCTCCCCTTGGATAGTGATAGCAACATTCTTTAAAATACCAATGGGCATTTCCTTTGTCTTGTTAGACATTTACAAAACATTTGAGGATGGCTGTAATGGGGGCCTTCCCATTTGATTCCATGCATCTAAAGTGATAACATTAACTTCTGTGTCCATTTCAATCAGAATATTACTTAGGAGCCATCCATCAACAACTGCATCCAAGGTAATCTCCTTATCATAGTCAAGGATATGAGGAGGAAGGTTAGCATTCAGGACTTACCTCTCATGCTCTCCTCCAGCACTTGGTACATTACCTCTCAACCATTCTCCTAATAGAGGAATGCCATTATTTTGGCACAACATCTTACACACTTCTTTGACATCATCTATATCTGACTGAGGGACCTCAAAACTCTTCTTCTGCTCCAACTTCCTAGATTTATTTTTTAGACACTAAATTTCCCCTTAAATCCTTTTGATTACATCCATGGTCTCTTGATAGACTTCCTTCTGATGGGTAGGGTTTGGATAATCCTATTCTCTTGTTATCAACAGTCTCTACTTTGGTATCTCCCTGGTACATGCAACCTCATCTCACATCGTCACAATTATAGGTTCTAACTCTGACTCATGCATACTTCTAGAAATCCATTGTTGATCAACACACTTTACGTTCCCCATCTGAATGCCCTTATCCTTCTGCTGCTTCTGGCTCATGTGTTTGAATAATTCTGGGCACTCCTTATACTTGTGCTTCTTTCCACACCAAAAACATTGTATAAGATCAGGTCATTCAAGCTTATAATGTTTCGTAGACCCACATTTGTAACTAGTTCCACATGGGAACTCACTTCTTCCACCTCCATGGTTGCCACCACCTCTAAATCCTCCATAAAAGCCTCTTATTCAAACTCCTCCATATGTGCACTCTTCATAATGATGACCATCATCCTTGGAGCTATTCACAACACTGGAATGATGCACACTAGTATCAATGGCATCATATATTTGGTCAATCAATCTATAATCCTTTTTTTCATGAGTAGTAGAGGTGAAAATTTTGCAATAGCAAGACACACTCTTACAGATTGCGTGCTACAGTAGCAGACACCTACTTACATCATAATCTCTATGGCAGATCTCATAGTCTACCATCATCTTGCGTACCAATCTCTGAGGAAAATTTTCCTTCGTATGCCTTTCTACCTCATAATCCATACACCATAATCCATTACGAGTCTCTTGAGCCAAGTTTTTAGATAATTTCTCCATCTTCTTTTCCATTGCAGTAATTTGGGAATCTAGAAACAGACTAACTCATGTATCAAAACTTCCTACTACCTTAACGCGTAAGGTAACCTCCAAGGGCTCGCATGGATTTGTGAAAGTCTTCTATAAAAATTCCCTCATGAATGGTGTGATCAGTCCTCTGACGAACCACTGAGCATGATGTAAAATATGAATATCATAAGATAACTTGGATAGGAGAGTCTTGAAACACACATCATACTCCTAAAAAATATCTTCCATTCCTTGCTCAATCTCCTTCAACACACTGATGCTTTAATAAATGAGGATAGTAAAAACAAGAACCCACATGTTTGAGGATTAGAATAATACATTAGATGTATAAAGAAAAATAAATAAAGCTCTGCCCACGCATTCAACAAATTAGGCCAAAATGCCTATGTAGGAGAAGAAGACAAGGTAAAAATTAGGAGTAAATTTGAAATTCTATTTTCACGCATTGGGAAAATTCATACAATCCAAAACAAGAAAAAGACATATCCACCATGCATTCTCCAGGGGTATCAATGCATTTACAAGAATATTCAACAAATATAGTCACGCATCGATCAGAAGATCACATGAAAGAAGTAAATCTCAAATTACGTAGTCATTAAAATATGGTGATTTTCATGCATACCAAGGAGAATTTTCTCTGTCAAATTAAATAAAATCAATAGATATACATACATATACATACATACATACATACATACATACATACATACATACATATATATATATATATATATATATATATATATATATATATATATATATATATATATATATATATATATATATATATATATATCGTTGTATCTCCAGATTTGGAACTCGATCTTAGTCTTGATATATTTGTATTAAAAAAATTGTAACCAGGACTCGTTATTATTATTATTATTTTTATAATAATAATAAAATTAAAGCGAGTCATATTTTTCTTGCATTGACAGGGTTTCAGAGACTGAGACCTGACCACACTTGCGTTGTTTTACGTGCTTGATTCATTCTTTTGTTAAATTCATAATGGCTGAGAAATCTAACAAATCCGTAAGAAGATCAAGAAAGCTAGTGGAGAAATCAAATAAGTCTACACTCAAGTAAAAATTCCAAGGAATCATTCCTCCCAATTCTATCAAATCAGCATACGATAATATAACTGATACAAATCTGGGTCACATCAATGTGCAACAATTTTGTGAACAGGTGAAAACTGAAGGCAAAACTATTTTCTCAGATAGGATTTACCATAGTTGTCTACCTCAAGTAGCAGTATTTATTATCTCGATGCAGTGTATAGAGTTGGTTATCACTTGTGTGGAGCATTATGATCCTGAGAGATGAGGAATTTTCAAAGATAATCGCGAGCCTTTCCTCTTAATCACACCATAGCACATTGAGGAATTGCTTGGCATACCTGACTTTCCTGAGAATGTGGATATCACTCGCTAGTCAGCACAAGAATTTTGGGATGAAGAACCCATGATATGGAGCAATATGGTTAATAACAACTAGTTAGTGACTAAGAGGCCTCAAGTTGATCTGTTTCCCAAAGAACTGTACCACATTGAGTTCATGGAAGAAAACAGGGACATGATTACTCTCCTAAGTCGAGTTTTTGGTTTACCCTCTGCTAGGATTTTCCACCCATGGATGTATCAATTTATTTGTATCATCCTTTCCAAGAAAGAGTTTGTGGATTGGGCCACCATCATCAGTAATACCCTTCACAAAAAATTGATAGAAGTTAAGATGATTGGATGCTTCAACATGACATCGTATCTGACTTATGCAGTAGTAAGAAGAAAGCTATTTTCAGGGATTGAAACATGAGCAGTCATGGGGCCATCAAATAGTGTTTTCCATTATTACCCGCAACTTAGTTTTAAAAATATCTCACCATTTTATAAGAGTCAACGACGCATTCACCTTCCACGTGATTCGGAACCTGAATCGGAATAAAGAGGAAATATTTTCTAAAGAAGCCATGAGTGTCATTTCCCAATGGGGAACATGGTTTATTCAATTTTCATCCTTTTCCTACATTCACGTGAGTGGTTTTACTGGTACTCCATGGAATCTTCCTAAGTACATCAGTGAAAAATGGGCATTAATGGAGCTTGCGTGAGAAATATTCCAAGTTCATTGTCTTCTCAGTGACAAGCACTGTTCTGGAATTCATTTCCAAATCCAAATCGGAGAATACCAATGTCCAAATCTTTTCAGTGCACAACTCATGGAAAAAGAGTTCGTTCTCATCACAATCCATCCATATTTGAAGAGAGCCCAGTTTGATATCAATGGATATATGGAAAATATTCTTGGAGCAAAGTATCAACATAACCCTACCATGGAAGATTTTTGGGCTACCTGTTTAGACAAACATGAAGTAAGAAGATGAGAGTTTTCTTACCTAACACTTTCTCAGATCAAGGATTTCCACATCAAGAACCCTCTCGATTCATTCATAAATGATGATGAATATGTCATTGATCCCTCATATGACGTAGTTTCTTTTACCCCATTTCCTCGAATTGATTGGAGCAAAAGAGATGAATTTTCTCTTGATATTAAGAATCAACCGATTCTTGAAAGAAGCATATCTTGGTACGACAGAGAACTTGCCAAGTTACAATCAATTCAAGATCATGCTTCAAGATCAAAAAAATTTCCAACACGAGGAGGCCTTCATTCAACCAAAGCATCTTCTCGATCAACCTCTGTACCATCCAATCATACACAACAAGAAAGAAAGGAGTGGTTGCCAAAATCCACTTCACCAAGTAACATGTCAAGAGGAGAAAAATCTAAAAACCCTAACCTTGAAGAAGGAAGAGAATGTGTATCAATATTTTCTAACTCGAGTAGAGATTCTTCTACCGACATTGTTAATAGTGCTCAGAAGCTCGTGGCAAACAATCCTTAACCATGCTTTGAACAACCATCCACTCAGGTGCAGGTAGTCCAAATACTAAACACTTTGGAGCATGCAGTTCAAAAATATCCCGAATAATCAGGAGGTGGATATTGAGGTTATTTCTCCCCAAATTGAGGTTGTAGATATTATTCTTGCAAGATCTCATGATGTTGAGAACAATGAGAATATTGATTTGAGCTCTAGGATCTTGTATGTAGAAATAGTGCATGATACTCCTTCCTGGGTTGATTTCGAGGTTAAGAAAAGGAAGAGGGTTGTCAAGGAAATAGATATTGATTTTTATGCCCTTTTCAAACTTTCAATTGACATCATTCAAAAGAAGCCTAAGGTGATTTCTCAAATAATGGTGGATAGTGACGAAAATAGATTTGCAGATCTTTCCAACCCACAGGTTGATAAGGAGTGTGAATCCATGACACCTCCTGATTATGAAGTGTCCAGACTTGGACTTGGGAGGTCTACATTAGAAAGTTACATGGCTATGGCTTGAGATTCAATTCATATCATGCTAAAGATACTTGAGAAATATAAGTCTTAGAACTCTCAGCTCAAGGTTAAAAATAATCAATTGGTGGATATGTTCAACATTTGGTAAATCCCATATCATCCACTTTCCTAGTACCTGATGCAGTGGCTTCCCTTAAAGAAGAAACTCTCAATTTTTCAAAAGAAATAAACACATTAAGCCATGCCACTAAAACTTGGCTTTCAGATATTATCGTTTTAGGCCAAGGGATGATCAAGACCGCTGTTAAACTTCATGAAGATTTCAGTTCGTATCTTGGTCCAATTCTTTCTTTCAAAGAAACTTTTGTTTATAATATATCAAATTTGGATGAGATATTGCCCACTTTGCAGGAGATGATGAGTATGGAATCCTCAGTTTTAGCCATTGAAGGAATTATCAAATTTGAAAATCAAGGGAAGCATTTTATTTGGTGTCTGCATATCAAATCAAGGAAGACACTTCTTAAGGATTCTATGATCCATTATGAGAGCATATGCAATGAAGCCTTCAATTCACTCACCTTGATTCAAGAATTCGTAGCTGATATTCCTTGTAACCTTGTAAATGAGCTTAATCAAAGGTGTTCATCGGAACAGGTGGAAGAGCAATTTTCATAATTGTTTAAGGACATTCACTCTCCCGCCAACAATTTATCGTCAGTTTCAATGGAGTGGTGCATAAAATTAAAGAGCTTATTTGAGAATGCTCAATTAAATATTATTAATTTAAATGATAAGCCAAGTAGGATTCTTGAGTTACATGTATTTTGTGAGGCTATTATTTGACCAAATGAACCTCCTGAAGAAGAAAATATGTTTGAAACTTTGGGAAGTTTTAGATCCTTTCAACTGGAAAAAGAAGGAGATCCTAATTTCACTGGTGGTTCAGGGAGATAATTTGATTGGTATCTAATGAAGTGGGAGAGTCCATTCCTCATACGATTGAGATAGGCGGACCCCATTTCAATGGATAAGGCACTGGTTATTATTGTATATTTTAAAAAGTGGATTTTTAAGAAAATGATTTTTTTGTTTTCTTTCGAGAAACTATGGATAACTTAAGTGATTTCTATTTTTGGTAGTCTTTAATAAAGTTTGATAGAAAAAATTCAAAGGTCACTTAAGTGCCTTATTTAATGATCATGTTAAACCCTAACTTATTTGTAACTAACTTTTGGGTTATAGAAGGAAGTGAGTGGCTCATTTGTAAAGGTGACTTTGAGAGAGGAGAAGAAATACTTTGTGTGCAATATTTTCTTCAAAGAAAGAAGCTTTGTGTTCTTCTGAGAAGACATTTTTAAGTTAATGAATTATGAAATTTGTGTCCCATTAATTATCTCTTATAGCATTTGATGTTCTTATGTTCATTAGATGTTAGTGTTTGAATCTTGCATACAAATATTGTCTTTGATCTTATTGTCAATGCTATTAATCTGTTCTTCTTGTTGACAGTGATCAAGATCTACTATTTACTTTCTCATGTGTGTTCCCTTTACTCATTCTTGTTTAGCTAAAATCAAACTCTATTTTATTTGTGTTAGTTATTCATCATTCTTCTTCATGCAATATTAGGCTCTGTTTTACCTAACTCTTGCATGTTCCTTCCATTCATTCCATTTCACTCCTTTCCTTCATCCCATTCCATCCCCCTCATTCACTTTTCTTTCCATTGATGTTATAAAACACCCCCCACATACAATTTTTAATGTACTGATGTAAATATAGTTTTGGTTTTCAATAAAGGCAACCTCACATTCATTAAGGAGGGACTTTGTTCCCACACTATTGCATCTCATTTACATGCATGCAAATCCATATGTGAACAATTTTTGGTGACTCCGCTATGGATTTAGGAATTGTTAACCAGTGCTTGGTTAAATATTTATTACTATCCCCTCTGCACAAGCTCCAGTTCTTCAACCAAACTTTATGCCTGACGAAGATTTTCAAGGAGACATTGTTACCAACCTTTGAACAATAGCTTGGGAAAACCACAAAATCTTGCAACAATTTTTGGCTATTGATAGAGCCATTGACAGAGAAATCTACATTGAAGACCTTAGAAGAAGAGCACCCGCACTTGTGGCCAGAAGACCTCTTGGACACATGTTTATAATTGTTCACTGATGCGGTCCTCTTCCACCAAGGTAATAAGTTGTATGACTATTACAGGTAACCCACCTATCTTGTAACCTAATCTTGTTTTTGTAGATAATCAAGAAGATATATCATCAGATTTGAGGAAAGCTATTTGGGAAAAGCGTATGAATAACTATCATTTTCATTTCACCACATCAGTACTAGATAAATAAGAAGAGAAATCCATGAGAGTTACCAGAGCTATTCAGGCGTAAATAGCTAAATAAAGAGAGTGAAGAGAAAAGGCTAGAGCCAATCAGAACATGCCAGTGATCCCTTCACAATAAAGATTTCAAACTGGAAGGAAAGATGTTTACGTGAGGAAAAAAAGCTAAAGGTCGATTTGATCCCATTTTTGAATTTCAAGGAAATTTTTGTTTCAAGTTATCTCCTCCAAAGAAGAACAGACCTTGTAGATCTACAAGCCTTGCATCAAGTCCTGAAAGAGCAAGCAAGGAAGGAATCACTACCAGTCAAGCACTTGTCCTTGCTCACATTGTTTTACCTTCGCATACCACCTTTCCCAAAATGGCAGTCAACGTACCATGGGGAAATTCCATAGGCCCATTGGCCCTACCATCTTGACATGACCTCCCAAAAGGATCGAGGAATATTCTTCCCAAGTTTGACAGAGATGGGAAGACGTCACTAGATGACCGCATTTCTTGTTTATTTGCTACATGTGCTATTTTGTCAGTAGAATATGAAGATGTTGCTATTCGTTTATTCGTTGAAACATTGCATGATGTTTCTATAGATTGGTTTCATCATCTGCCCAATGGATGTATCACAAATTGGAATGATATAAAAACTGAGTTTGAAAATTGATTCAAGATGACAGAAGATGAACATGCTCTTCTTGCCCAACTATCTCAGGTGAAGAAATAAACAATAGAACCTATGAGGAATTTCATGGCTAAATTAAACAAAATGGTGAACAAAGTTCCTACTGGGATTCATCCAAACCTTGATGGACAAATTTTTTTCTTTATTAACACATAACAACTAGAAGTGTGCTATCAGATGAGAAGGGATAGAGTGGCTACTTTGGAACTTCCTCAATCCTTGGCCATATAAATTGAAGATGAATTAATCATGGCAGGAAAATTCATGAAAAATTCCCTCAAGGGAAAGATTCAAGAAACTCCCAATGCTTCAGAAGCTATACTTACTAAGTTGGCTAATGATGTGTTGGATTTGAAAAAGAAATTTGCTCAAAGTAGTAAATCTGGTCCTTATAAATAAATCCCATGAAAAGGATATGTTCCCAACAAAGCCAGAGTTATAGGTGCTCTGACAAGGCTTCCTATTGAAATAGCTCCTGTAACTAACTCAAAATGTGATGTCATTGAAGAAAGTGACAATGAAGTTGAAGTCATCAAGGTTGATGAGGAAGAGCCAGATTCTAGAACATCTGAACCTAAAGTTGAAGATCCTGAGGGAGAAAGTAATAATCATTTCTTTGAGTACCATTCAGAAGAATAAGATGAATATGAAGAAATTATAGAAGATATGAATAGTCAATCCTTCGCTTTCTTCACACGCTCTCAGAAAAAGGAGAATGATACCACTAAGGTGGGAGATAAAGAGGTTTCTAAGGAGCTTCAAAAAGAATCTAAGACTAAGGAAACTTCTAAAGAATCTAAGACAAATGAGACTCCTAAAGAGTTCAAGGAGATTGAGGTTTCAAAGGTGAAAAATATCTTAAAGAAAGGAGGGCCTTTGTTAAATAAATCAATTGATAAATCAGCTACGAAGAAATTTTCTTCTTCCACGTCCATATCAACCCAACTTGAGGCAAAGGTTAAAAGTGTGCCATTATTAAGTTCAAAAGAACTAGTATCTGAGACACCAAGTATGGTTACTTTGCCCAAATTTGATATCATTGATCATATCAATAAAACAAAAATTTCCATGTCATAGGTAGAGTACTTGAAGTCCAATAAGGATCAACTCAAGAAATTGGTCCAGTTTATCAAAGGTGACTCTACTGTTCATTCCTCCAAAGGGATTATGAAAACTCCCAAAGATGAGAAAACTTAAAATATTGTAGTGGCCACTACACCTTTAATTGAAAAGATTAAACCTTTCTTTGTGTCCTTTCTGATCAACGGATGTAAATTCAGTAATTACATTATAGACTCTAGAGCCTTGGATAATGTGATGCCGGAAAAGTTAGCACATGCTTTTGGTTTGACTTGTACAAGAACATTTAGATCGTGTTAATCTATGGAAACCAAACAAGTTCCTCTGATCAGACAGATTAAACACACTCAAATGGTTTTAGCCCAATTCCCTCAAAAGTGAGTTAAGGTAACTATTTTAGTTACTGACATTCCCACTTCACATGGTATGTTGTTGAGCAAGAATTTTTGTAGAGATCTGGGTGGAGAGATTCAAATGGATTGGTCCCATTATATGATCCCTATTAATGGAAAAATGAAGAAGCTAATGCTAGAAGCTAAGGAAAAGTTCAAAGTAACTAAAATTGAAGATCCTCACACACAGATCCTTTTCCAAGGCTCAAGTATGGGTAATTATATGATGACTGTAGAAATTCATACCCCTGAGATCACATGCCAAGATTCCAATGAGATCTAGAATCTTGAGTTTGATGGAAGTTTTTGCTCGATGGGCTCTGGTGCAGGAGTGGTGCTCATATCTCCAAATGGTAAAATATTTCCTTTTTCTTACAAACTTGAATTTTCAAATACTAATAACACTGTAGAGTATGAGGCATTAATCCTTGGCCTCTAAGCTACAGAGGAGAAAGGGATCAAAAATTTGGAAGTCTTTGGAGATGAAAAATTGATCGTGAAACAAGTAAGAAATCAGTTCCAAGTAAAGAATGATCATTTGAGACACGATAGAAATAAAGTGTGGGATGCAATAGAATCCTTTGATGCTTTTTCCATAAAATTTTTCCCTCACAAAAAAATGACAAAGCAGATTATCTAGCAGTCTCAGCTTCATTAATGATTCCTCATTCAAAGTTTGATCAAGTCAAATACACCATTGAAATGGTTTTTAGGCCAAGTGTTCCTGACAATGCAGAAAATTGGCAAGTATTTAATGATGATCAAAAAATTATTTCCTTCTTGGAAAAGAGGGATAATTTTAAACAATTGTAATTTGAAAGAAGTGATTTTGCATTTCACTAATCAACTATATCACCCATTCAAGGAGTTAAGAACGAAGATCCTGGCGATGGCATCATCTAACTCAAAGGAAATAAAATTCCCAAAGGATTGGTTTCACTTGAAGAAATTTTTGACAAACATGACAGGTTTATCAAAGAGAAAGAGTAGGTAGGACCTACAAATTCTACTGACTATGAGAAAGTTAACATCGGTACCAAGGATAAACCTCACCTGGTCAATATCGATAAGTGTTTCTCACCTGAGGAGTGTAAGAAATTCATAAGCCTCCTTACCAAATATTCTAACGTTTTGGCTTACTCATACGAAGACTTGAAGTCTTTCCAACCCACGGAAATGGAGCATGCCATACCCTTAAATCCTGGTGTAGTTCCATTTAGGTAAAATCAAAGACAATATAATCACAATATTGTAGGGACAATATTTCATGAAGTTCAAAAGATGCTAGATGCATTAATAGTGTTTCCTATTCGACATTCGACCTGGATAACTAATATTGTACTGGTTCATAAGAAAAATGGAGAAATTAGGATTTGCGTGGATTTTTACAATCTTAATCAGGATTCCTTGAAGGATTAACTACCCACTGCCAATCATGGACCATATTCTGTAGGTAGTAATTGGATCAGAAATGTAATCTATGCTAGATGGTTTCTCTGGCTATAATCAGATTGAAGTGGCTAGAGAAGATTAACATAAAACCACATTCACCACCCCCTGGGGTATGTTCGCATATAGAAGAATGCCTTTTGGTTTGATCAATGTTGGTGCTACTTTTCAAATGGCTATGGATATGGCATTCACAGATTATAAAGACAAGATCATTGTGATATACCTAGATGACTTGATAGTGTTTTCAAAGAAGTGAGAAGAGCACCTAAGAGATTTAGAGAAAATATTGCAAATATGTAAACTTCATAAGATTTCTCTAAATCCAAAAACATATGTGTTTAGAGTTACAGAAGGGAAAATCCTATGTCATATTGTTTCTAAGGAAGGAAATAAGATCGATCCTGAACCTATTAAATCTATTCAAAATATTTCCTTGCCTACAAGTAAACATGGAGTCCACTCCTTCTTTGGGAAGGTGAAATTTTTGAGAAGGTTTGTGCAATATTTTGCCAAGATGACTAAAGAAATTGCTGATATGATGAAAGGAAAAGAATCCTTTAAATGGTCAAAGGAAGGTAGAGAGGCATTTGATCAAATCAAGGGTCCTATTGTAAAGGCTACTACATTGGTGTGTCCTGATTTTAAAAAGGATTTCATAATCTATTTCTATGGTTCATCGCACATAATATCTGCCATCCTAACTCAACAAAATCTAGAAGTATTTGAATATCGTATTGCATTCATGAGCTCTGGGTTTAAGAAACATGAACTTAATTACACTCCCCTTAAGAGACATGTGTACGTAGTGGTGAGAGCCTTCAAACACTTCAGGTACTGCGTGTTTAATTCTCACACCAAAGTCTAAGTACTAGACACCGCAGTTAAATCGATGCTGATGTAACAAGAATCGGGATCTAAAAGAGGTAATTGGGTCTCTAAGATCTAGGATTATGATTTGGATATCAAAACTACCAAGTTGGTTTGAGGAAGAGGACTCTACCAACTCATTTCTGAGAATGAACCATGAGATGACTCTGAAGAAGAACCAGTTGAGGAAAATTTACCATTGGTAGTTTTTGTTAGTACCACAGATGAATGGTATTATGATATTTCCTACTTTCTCAAATATGGTGAGTTTCCAGAGAATCTGATAGCTAAGGATAAATGAGCTATAAAACTAAGATCTTCTAGGTACGTCATTTGGAACAACATGTTGTTCAAGAAAGGAATTGATGACATGTTCCTCAGATGTGTTGATAAAGAGCAAAAACCTAGGTTGTTGGAAGATTTTCACAATCATGCTTGCAATGGTCATTTCTCTGGCCCAGTGATAGCCCATAAAATTCTATGAGAAAATTATTACTGGCCCACTATGTTTTTTGATGCTTAGAAATGGGTGACAAAATGTGAAGCTTGTCAACAATTTGTTGGAAGACCAAAATTGACAGCTTTACCTTTGAAGCTAGTTGTCGTTGAAGAACCCTTTCAACAATGGGGTTTATAATTCATTGGGGTATCGAATCCTAATTCAAGTGTTGTTCATACTCACGTGCTCACCACAACTGACTACTTTACAAATTGGGTAGAAGCTATACCAGTGAAACAAACATCTACTACAGTAATATGTGATTTCATTAAAGAAAATATATTGGTTCGTTATGGAATTCCACACAAGATCGTGACGAACAATGCCTCAAATTTTTATTTTACAGAGATGATAGGTTTTGGTTATGGGTATGGGATATATTTGTCTCATTCTTCATATTACTACCCTCAGGGAAATGGTCAGGAAAAATCCAGTAACAAGAACATCATTACTATCATGCGCAAGTTAGTAGAAGAAAATCAAAGAACTTGGCACAAACAATTATATGATGCATTATGGGCTGACTGCATAACTCCCAAAAGGGAAATTGGGATGTCTCCATTTTAAATTTTGTATGGAACTGACGCTCAAATTCCCATCAGACTGGAGTTACCAGCATTAAAATTAGCCCAAGCAGTTGATGATGAATGCTTTACTAATGCATTAGATAAAAGAATCATATTCCTAAGAAAGCTTGAGGAAAAAATAAGTCAAGTGGAAAAATGGATCGAGGAACACCAATCCAAGGTAAAGAGGTTATTTGATAGGAAAACCAAAGAGAGGCAATTCCAAATCAATGACTTGGTCCTTCTCTGGGACAAGAGACGTGAACCGAAAGGAAAGCATGGGAAGTTTGATTTGCTGTGGCTAGGCCCGTTCAAAATCAGACATTTCTATGGTGATAGCACCTATTACTTGGCGTATCTTGATGGAAATCATTTACCTTTTCCCTACAATGGGCAATATCTCAATCATTACAAAATTGAAAATGGGTTGTTCCCCGTATGTACATAGGTAGTTATGATTTTGGTTTGTTTCTTTTCCCTATTTTTCGGTCTCATCTCTTGTGTCACCCCATTTTTGTGGCCCATCATTTTGAGATCATGTTCATGAATATTTTGGTCTGGGTCCATTACTGCATCTGTGAATTCCTTGTCCCCAATTAGAGCCAACTGTTATCAGCCAATTTTGACTACGTAATTTTTTTAAAAATAAATAAATAAATAAAAATAAAAATGGAAATTTTGCAATTTTCAAAAGTGTTAGTTTGCATGGTTTATCACTCTCATCATAACCATCTCATTTTTGTGATCATTCTGGTCTTCGTTTCATCCTTTTCGGAAAAGAACTCCTCCCATCAGGTCTCAAGTCGCGTTTAAAATTAATTAATTAATTACTCTTTGTTTGATAAAATTAATTTTTAATAACTTCATAGTATTTGATTTAAATAAATATTAATTAAAATTCATTCAATAAGTTTTATTTTAATTGCCGGGGGAAAATAAAAGCTTCTGCTTCCCATTGTTGGGGATGCCAAATTAGCTTCTTGGGCCTAGATTTCCCCTTTCCTAGCAAAATTTCCTTAAATCCCCGCTCGTGGGATTTCTTCCCCCAATTGCCAAATTAATAAATTGTAAAACGGGCAAAAAATATCTCGATTTCCCACATGGGGAAATTGAACGGAGATTGCCAGCCCACTTTGCCATTCCCGTTGGCAATTGGCCATTGCTTCCCCCATTTCCCCTGGCAATTAATTCCACTACCCGGGAAGAGGGAAAGTTGGGTTAACCCTCATAAATTACTCCATCAAAATCGTTGTAAAGAGTCATACAAAGCTTTCTAAAATTTCTTCTCACTTCTTCTACGAAACATAATAATATTTTTATCACATTCCTTAAATTGTGAATGCCATTGTGAAGGAGAAATACAAGAGGAAAGTCATAGAAATATTTATGAAAAAAAAAAGGAGAACACAACTAAGAGGACAGTCCAAATCAGCCAAGGAGACAAAAAAGTAAGCTTTCCACACATAGGATAAAAGAAGTATTTTCCACGCAAGAGGAGAGGACAATTCAAATAGAATCCATGCAGCCAAGGAAGGGAAAGGAGGATCCCATGCATTCATTAAAGAAGGCTACACATTCATAGAAATGTCCAATGCATTGAAGGAAGGAACAATCCAAAAATAGGAAAAAGACAAAGAAGGAGAACCCACGCATTGGCAGAGGAAGGGCAGCAGATGAAGGCATAAACAGTTTTCAACGCCTAGCAAGGTGAAAGCAAAACACCACGTGGGAAAAAAACAACAAAGGAGAAAAAATACAAATAGAATCAAGAACCCACACATTGGCAGAGGGAGGGTAGCAGGTGAAAGCAAAAGAGAAAACCCACACATTCTCCAGGTCTCTCACCACGCATCCTTCAAGCAGTAAAAGCTAGAAACTCATCCAAGATAATATCTATGAAGCCAATGAGTAGGAAGGGAGTATTCACCAGATCCAACACAACATAGTAAAATCATTTTTCAACGTAGGGAAAGAAAGGGAGATAGTCCAAACAAGCAAAAGCTACGCAAGTTTTTTTTTTTAAATGAGGACAGAAAAAATAAGAACCCACGTGCTAGAGGATTAGAAGAAAACATCAGTTGTATAAAGAAAAATAAATAAAGCTCTTCCCACACATTCACCAAATAAGGCCAAAACACCTATGCAGGAGAAGAAGACAAGGTAAAAATCAGGAGTAAAGTTGAAATTCTATTTTCACGCATTGGGAAAATTCATACAGTCCAAAACAAGAAAAAGACATATCCACCACACATTCTCCAAGGTTATCAATGCATTTACAAGAAGATTCAACAAGTATAGTCACACATCGATTAGAAGATCACATCGAAGAAGTAAATCTCAAATTACACAGTCATTAAAATCTGGTGATTTTCATGGATACTAAGGAAAATTTTCTCTGTCAAATTAAATAAAGTCAGGAGATTTTAATTTTAAAAAATACATATATCATTGTATCACCAGATTTGGAGCTCAAGCTTAGTCTCGATATATTTGTATTAAAAAAAATTGTAACCGGGACTGGTTATTATAATAATAATAATGATAATAATAATAATAAAATTAAATTGAGTCATATTTTTCTTGTATTGACGTGATTTCGGAGATTGAAACTTGATCTCGCTCGTGTTGTTTCACGTGCCCAAGTCATTCTTCTATGAAATTCATAATGGTTGAGAAATCTAATAAATTCACAAGAAGATCAAGGAATCCAGTGGAGAAATAGAACAAGTCCACACTCAGTATGAAATCAAAGGAATCATTCCTCCCAGTTCTATCAAATCAACATATGATAATATAACTGATAGAAATCTGGGTCACATCAATGTGCAACAATTCTATGAACGGGTGAAAACTGAAGGAAAAACCATATTCTCGGATAGACTCTACCATAGAGGTCTACCTCAAGCAGCATCATTTCTTGTCTAGGTGCAGTGTCTAGAGTTGGTTATCACTTGTGTGGAGCATTATGATCCTGAGAGACAAGGAATGTTTAAAGATAATCATGAGCCTTTCCTCTTAATCACACCAGAGCACATTGAGGAATTTCTTGGCATACCTGACTTTCCTGAGAATGTGGATATCACTTGCTAGTCAACACAAGAATTTTGGGATGAAGAACCCATGAGATGGAGCAAGATGGTTAATAACAACTGGTTAGTGACCAAGAGGCCTTGAATTAATCAGTTTCCCAAAGAACTGTATTGCATTGAGTTCATGGAAGAAATCGAGGACATGATTACTCTCCTAAGTCATGTTTTTGGTTTACCCTCTCCTAGGATTTTCCACCCATGGATGTATCAATTTATTTAGTTCATCCTTGCCAAGAAAGATTTTGTGGATCGGGCCACCATCATCAGTAATACCCTTCACAAACAATTGATAGAAGTTAAGATGATTGGATGCTTCTACATGACATCGTATCTGACTTATGCAGTAGTAAGAAGAAAGCTATTTTCGGGACTTGAAATAAGAGGAGTCATGGGGCCGTCAAATAGTGTTTTTCATTATTACCCGCAACTCAGTTTCAAAAATAGCTCTCACCATTTTAGAAGAGTCAACGATGCATTCACCTTCTGCGTGATTCAGATACTGAATCGGAATACAGAGGAAAGATTTTCTAAAGAAGACATGAGTATCATTTCCCAATGGGGAACATGGTTTATTCAATTTTCATCCTTTCCCTATATCCGCATGAGCGGTTTTGCTGGTACTCCATGGAATCTTCCTAAGTAAGTCAGTGACAAATGGGCCTTAATGGAGCTTGCGTGACAACTATTCCAAGTTCACTATCTTCTCAGTGACAAGCACTGTTCAGGAATTCATTTCCCAATCCAAATTGGAGAATACCAATGTCCAAATATTTTCAGTGCACAACTCATTGAAAAAGAGTTTTCTCTCATCACAATCCATCCATATGTGAAGAGATCCTAGTTTGATATCAATGGATATATGCAGAATATTCTTGGAGCAAAGTATCAACATAACCCTACCATGGAAGATTTCTAGGCCGCCTGTTTGGATGAACATGAAGTAAGAAGACAAGAGTTTTCTCACCTAACACTTGCTTAGATCAAGGGTTTCCGCATCAAGAACCCTCCCAATTCATTCATAAATGATGATGAAGATGTCATTGATCCCTCATATGATGTATTTTATTTTACCCCATTGCCTCGAATTTATTAAACCAAAAGAGATGAATTTTCTCTTGATAGCAAGAATCAACTAATTCTTTAAAGAAGCATATCTTGGTATGATAAATAACTTTCCAAGTTATAATCAATTCAAGATCATGCTTCAGGACCAAAAAAATTGCCAACATGAGGAGGCCTTCATTCAATCAAATCCTCTTCTCGATCAACCTCTATACCATCCAATCATATACAACAAGCAAGAAAGGAGTGGTTGCCAAAATCCACTTTGCCAATTAACATGTCACGAGGAGAAAAATCTAAAAACCCTAACCCTAAAGAAGGAAGAGAGTGTGTATCAAGATTTTATACCTTGAGTAGATGTTCTTCTACCCACATTGTTAATAGTGCTCAGAAGCTCGTGGCAAATGATCCTTGGCCATGCTTTGAACAACCGTCCACTCAGGTGCAGGTAGTCCAAATATCAAATAGTTCGGAGCATGTAGTTCATGAAGGGATTTCCCAAAATATCCTAAATAATCAGGAGGTGGATATTGAGGTTATTTCTCCCCAAATTGAGGTCGTAGATAGGATTCTTGCATGATCTCATGATGTCAAGAATAATGAGAATATTGACTCAAGATCTAGGATTTTGTATGCAAAAATAGTGCATGATAATCCTTCCTGGGTTGTATCCGAGGTTAAGAAAAGGAAGAGAGTTGTTAAGGCAATTGACATTGATTTTGATGCCCTTTTCAAACTTTCAAATGATGTCATTCCAAATAATCATAAGGTTCTTTCTCAAATAATGGTGGATAGTGACGGAAATAGATTTTTAGATCTCACCATCCCACAAGTTGATAAGGAACATGATGTCATGACACTTTCTGATTATGAAGTGTCCAGACTTGGAATTGGGAGGTCTACATTAGAAATTTACATGGCTATGGATTGAGATTCAATTGATATCATGCTAAAGAGACTTGAGAAATATAAGTCTTAGAACTCTCATCTCAAGGCCGAAAAGAATCAATTGGTGGAATATGTTCAATATTTGATAAATCCCATATCATCCACTTTCCCAATACCTGATGAAATGGCTGCCTCTGATGAAGAAAATCTCAATTTGTCAAAATAAATAAACACATTAGGCCATGTCACTAAAACTTGGCTTTCAAAGATTCTCATTTTAGGCCAAGGGATGATCAAGACCGCAGTTAAGAGTCATGAAGATGTCAATGGGTATCTTGATCCGATTCTGTCTTTCAAAGAAACTTTTGTTTCTAATATATCAAATTTGGATGAGATATTGCCTAGTTTGCAGGAGATGATGATTATGGAATCCTCAGTTTTAGCCATTGAAGGAATTATAAAATTTGAAAATCAAAGGACACGTTTTCTTTGGTGTCTGCATCTCAAATCAAGGAAGATGCTTGTCAAGGATTCTATGATCCATTATGAGAGCATATGTAATGAAGCCTTCACTTCACTCGCCTTGATTCAAGAATTCATATTTGAGATTCCTTGTAACCTCGTAAATGAGCATAATCAAAGGTGTTCATCAGAACAGGTGGAAGAGAAATTTTCATAATTGTTCAATGGAGTGGTGCATCAAATTAAAGAATTTATTTGAGAATGATCAATCAAATATTATTAATTTAAATGATATTCCAAGTAGGATTGCTTAGTTGCAGGTATTTTGTGAGGCTATTCTTCAACCAAATGAACCTCTTGAAGAAGAAAATATGTTTGAAACTTTTGGAAGGTTTATATCCTCTCAACTAGAAAAAGCAGGAGATCCTAATTTCACTAGCAGTTCAGGGAGATAATTTTATTGGTATCTAATGAAGTGGGAGAGTCCATTTCTCATACACTTGAGATAAGCGGACCCCATTTCAATGGATAAGGCTCTGGTTATTATTGTATATTTTAAAAAGTGTATTTTTAAGAAAATGATGTTTTTGTTTGCTTTCGAGAAACTGTGGATAACTTAAGTGATTTCTATTTTTGTTTGTCTTTAATAAAGTTGGTTAGAAAAAGTCAAAGGTCACTTAAGTGCCTTATTTAATGATCATGTTAAACCCTAACTTCTTTGTAACTAACTTTTGGGTTGTAAAAGGAAGTGAGGGTCTCATTTATAAAGTTGACTTTGAGAGAGGAGAGAAATACTTTGTGTGCAAGCTTTGCTTCAAAGAAAGAAACTGTGTTCTTTTTAGAAGAAATTTTTAAGTTAATGAAATATGAAATTTGTGTCCCATTCATTATCTATTATAGCATTTGATGTTCTTATGTTCATTAGATGTTAGTGTTTGAATCTTGCATACAAATAATGTCTTTGATCTTATTTTCAATGTTATTAATCTGTTGTTCTTGTTCATAGTGATCAAGCTCTACTATTTACTTGCTCATGTGTTTTCCCTTTACTCATTCTTGTTTAAATAAACTCAAAATTTGTTTTATTTGTGTTAGTTATTCGTCATTCTTCCTCATGCAATATTAGGCTCTATTTTACCTAACTCTTGAATGTTCCTTCCATTCATTCTATTTCACTTCTTTCCTTCATCCCATTCCATCCCCCTCATTCACTTTTCTTTCCATTGATGTTCCAAAACACCCCGAACTTACAATTTTTAATGTACATATGTAAATATAGTTTTGGTTTTCAATAAAGGAAGCCTCACCTTCATTGAGGAGGGAATTCATTCCCACACTATTACGTGTCATTTGCATGCGTAAAAATCCATATGCTAACAATGCGATACTCAAACCTATTGATCCCACACCTTGCTTAAACTTTTTGCTAGAAAAAATACCCCCAAACACAGGAAATGACTATGTAGCCATAGATGTACCAAATGAAAAGTTATACCTCCTATGTTTCGTTCAAATACGAATACCGATACCAAATGGATTATAAAAACATATCTCAGGAATTGGAAAACTAAGCGCAAGGGTCTTGTCACCATGTGGGTTAAGATGCACTCCTACGGATCTTCTCCTTTCTTCATATGATGAGATATCTACACAAGCCGAGGGGGTTTCTCTTCCACACTTGCCAAGATGGGGTAGGGTAGACTGCTCAGGTTCCATGTCCTCTACGTGAACCTCAAATCCTTCCCGTAAAATCTGCCTCCATAAATACATCACTCATGCAGCTTCACGTTGACTTGCCAAATCCCTCTCTCAATATTCATTATACTTGAGCCACCTCTCCTCTCTCTCCATTTCTTTTGTAAGGTCCACCATCCTTTACCACGCCATCTTTCACACCCTGCGCCTAATAAGAGTTTAGCTAGCCATGGGAAAGGATTCGAAACTCAAAGTAATGACTAGGATATTGATAGACAGTGGGATAACACGCAATAATTATTCTCTAAGTTCCCTCAATAACTCGAACTCAGTAATATTCAAGAAAGAATACGTAGAAATAACGTATTCTAGGGTGTAACTAGTCAGTACTCTACTCCACCAGTGATCAACAACATGGGTCAATGTCATATATACATCATACAACCACTAATATTCCTCATGGGTCCAAAAACGAGGTCTATAGTACCAAATCATCCTTATGCATATGTTGATATGCATTCATATAAATCTACTAGGAAACAACATAAGAATGTCTCATAGAGTTCATGACACATGTTCTCCTCCATTCATTCTCGTGCATCAAACTCAAATCCAGTGTTAAATATTTGAGAAAAATAATCCTCTATGTTTTTGAACCATGCTTCGACATTATCCAAGGTCAAGTGCTCTGTCATCACACATTTCTCTCACAACAACTTCAAAAGAGGTCTTGGTAATAGAACCAAGATGTAGTCATTATTTTACCCCCAAAAATTCTTTCTAACCCTAAGCACGCCAACCTATCACCCAACATACGTTGGGAGCTCACTCAATGCGCACATGGTCTCCAAGCACCTTCTTTATGTGAGCTTTTTGAAAGAGTTCCACCGTTAATGGAGGATTATTTATAGAAACAAAAGTACATGCATCTACTCAAAAAGGAAGAAGATTTTGAAGCTAACATGTTCTACACATCACATGAATCGGAAAAGCTAAATCGCCGATGTTGTCACTGATGATCTCCGAAACCAATTGAATTATTGAATCTACTCTGTTAAGATAAGTCACATGAGGTTCTACACCCATAAGCAAGTTACATCCAATAGAGCGGAAGTATATTGAGTATTAACAGAGCTTCTGGTAGCCATATTAACCTGCAAAAGGGTCAATTTAATACCATATACATCAACTTCATGCACCAAGACTCGAATTCCTGTAAGAGTCCTATGGGATAATTTGATCCTAGACTCTGGGTTTTCTCATTATATCTGCTATTCATTATAGATCCCAATGCCCATACATGTGCTTAATGTGCTATCTCTTACATCCCTTTACCAACATCCAGTACATGCTAATTGCAATCACCACTGGTTGAACTCAGAATCTTTAGACAATAATCTAATAGCAGTTCGTGCATCCAGCTTGATTATTGTCTCTACCTCCCGTTAGCATCCCAAATTGTTCCTGGAATAAGGATCTCTATGACGTCTGCACACTCTCATTGTTCAAATCTCCTAGGCAACTGAGTAAATAGTGATCATGGACCACCACGTTAAATTCTCTGATGAGTAGATTCACGCTGACAAGTGTCGATGTGGCCCACCATTGGAGAGATGATTTTCCGGTTCTGGAAACCTGTCAATTAACCATCGAATGATGGTGTCTCAGGGCCTATGTATCTATGTGGAATGTCAGCAAATCTGGAAGCTATGCATGATTCCAGGCTGGCATCCCTTCTCCACTTCATCATGCTTCAGTCATGGTCCTGGAACAATCTTCCTTAAGTCTGAGCTCTTTGATGCCAAATATGGCTAATTCTGCTGGAATCCCTTGTAATCTGGCTCAATTTGCATGCAGATCTAGCAATTTCACTCTAAACCCTTCTTAAAGAGATTATTACTAATGTATCTGACATTGCATTTGAACTTCCTTCTCATCTAATGATCCTGCACCTGTGATGAATACTCTGGGCACATATACCCAACATTTTAGGGTCCAGACATGTTAGCGAAATGATTAAACATTAGAGCTATTCCTACCCTAGGATGCCAAAACTGGAAGCTTCCCATCAAGTGAGTATTCATAATACCCAATGTTTGCATATCCATCTTCTTATTCTCTTTCAAATTCTGATTTCTATCCATATACACACATTGTATTAACTATTCAATATTACAAGGAAATCCTTCGAGGAGATCTGAAAATTTGATTCATGTTCATGTTTTGATGTAAGAAAATATTGAAAATTTCTTCTTCAATTTAGTCAATTCATCGACCAATTTTTACAGCAATGGATCATCCATTACATCTTTGAAACTTTAGACCTTATTATTTTTTGAATAGTTATTAATCTTCCTTAAGATGATAATGTCATCTTCCACTTCAATGTCAAGTTTGTGAGCATTATCTAAAGTTTTCATTTTATCTCTCTATAATATGAAACTAACTTCATGTAAGTGATCATTCATGAAAAAAATCTTCTAATTATCTGTAGTAGGATGAACACCAATACAAATTTTGTTTACCAACTTGTTAAAATTTTCCACAAATTATCTCATGGACTCTTGTGATTATTTATTTGTCAGAACTAATTGAGAAAGGAGGGCATGGGAATCTTGTACAATATTTAATATTTATTCAAACCTTGTTTTCATGTCATCCTAGTCAATGATTGAACAAGGTGGAAAGTAGTAAAATCATTTCACTATTGTATCTTGCAATGATTCCATGAATAACCACACATCGAAATATTTATGTTCTACTCCAATAACACCATGTTTTGTGATAAATTTTTTGATATGATCATTTGGATGTTACTTTACATATCTTTAGAAATTCTGAAAGTCCTTCCTTGATCATTTTTGGTAATTCAAGAAAGTGGATGAGCTAAAACTAGTCCCGATCAATGCCTGCCACCTCTAAAATGGTCCACATTGCAGCTTAAGTGATTTATCTTCTCGATGGGAAAAAGTAACCTAGCTAGACATAGCAACAAATTTTCCCGCCTGGTCTGCCATTGCCAAAATTCCCATTGCAGCTTTAGGATCTATTTATCCCAAAAAGTGTGACTTGCCCAGGAGAAAGTCTGCTTAATATTCATCTATTATTGTAACTCAGACAGTTTGCCTATTAAATACTGTAATTCCTTCCATTGCTGAATTTTCATAAATGACAAGAGAAATTCTTCAAAGCAGTGTTCCTTAGACTCCTTAGACAGGAATGATCGTAGATCCCAAAATACATAATCTTCTCCAAGCCATAGGGAATCCTTTATATAGCTCATATGTGGTGCCAAATCTCTAAAACACGAAACCCATGAGTATCTGACCTCCTTGAGAGATATGCTTCTCCTTTATCTTTAGAAGTATGCACTCCAAATATACCATACCTCTATATATGATATATATATATATATATATATATATATAGATGTTTCTAGAGATCTTTTTCTTTTGAATCAATGCCAAATCTTCTTTTAGCATTTTTTAATCCTTTTTGGGGACTGTCGGTGAAATAACTTGTTGCAGTGAAAATTATTGGTTTTCACCAACGGTCACGGGGGTAGAGCCCCTCCTTCTTGAGTATAGGGAAGGTTCCCATTATTGAATGTAAACTAACTAAAACTGTGTGGTGGCCATGTTAGGACTAGGGATCACATAGGAATACTCCACTAAACCTGTTGGCAATGTGCTTGTACAATGTACAAGGGAGGAATTTGCTTTAAAGAGAGGTAAAGAGGAGTATGGGGAAATAGAGAGAGGGGGTTAATGTTGTGAGTAGACACTACATAGATTCTCACACACACTTACTAGAGTTGGTCCACATTCAATTTGAAAAATTCTACCATGCAATCAACAACAAGACTAACAAATTGGAGACACAAAGCTCTATTTGAATTCTTTAATCAAAGGACACAAAGTTCTTTATTGGTTATACAAGATTATAGTGCTTGCAAAGTTGGAAAAGAGTGTATGAGAGAGTAGATAGAACATAGGCAAGGAGATAGAAGAAATGTATCTTCATTGTTTGCAGTAGTAGTGATACAAAGCCCAACAACTAGTAACAATCAACCAATTGCCATACCCGTTTGGAATGGAGAAGCCATTGCAATTTATAGCCTATAAATATGTCTTTTCCTCTTCTGCACTCATGTGACCTTTCTATCGCATACCACCATGTCGACTTTTCATATTCCCTAGGAATGACAGTTAAGTCCTTTTCTTATTTTTGAAAATAAAAATGGAGTTTTACAATGCAACATTGAGTCACTTAAGTGAATGAGATGAAAGAATGAAAAATACATCCCAATGAAGAAATAGAATGTTAGAGAGAGAGAGAGGTAGGGGAGAAAAGATGAGAGTGAAGTGAAAATTTGGAGATAGGGAAGCTTCTATTAATGAAGAACTTGCTTCTAATGGATCTTGAGTGAATGCTTCATGAATGAAGTTTCTTACCTTTGACCTCATGTTTATTTGGAACACTATGATTACAAATTAATCTTTCTGTGAGATGCAAAAAAACTCCAAGGCATTGAATGAGTGTTTAGAAACACTTTTTTGAGACTTGCACTGATATTAAAACATGATGATCCTTTTTAAACACAAGGCTAGAGTTATAAAATGGAGATCATCACCTTGTTATTATTTTATTCAAAATTCACCTTCATGGCACAAATATTTCTTTTTGAATGGAATCAACCCTAAGATGCTCAAACACCTTATTGATCATTTGTTACTCATTAGTAAAGGTCTTCTCCTCAAAACAGAAGAATTTCTCCTTCATTTAACTAAAAGTGCATAGTATGAAATCATGAATATGTAAAGTCATTATGATGTTGAACACTATTTCAAACATACCTAGGTGCTCTTTCTTCAACATGAGAGGCAAAAAATCCTTGTTTCTTGACCAATATTATGACATTTACTATTTTTACTGAGTCTTATTTTAAGAACTCCATTTTAGTTACTAGATGCTTACTTTAGAGCTTTGAGTTTCCCTTACGTGTAAGGGGAAATGAATACTCTAAGAATGAATTGAATACAACACTTACTATTTATAGACAGTGAGGCTTAGGAATCCTTACCATTTTTAGAAGTTTGTCATCCTAGTGTTAGAGTGGAATGAGAGTGTTCTTAAAATTTTTGTTATTTTTGTCCAAAAATACACCCCCATGTAACTTTGAATAAATCATAAAAACTGCACTTAGCCAATTTCTATTCAGTAGATCCATGCAAGACTAAATTAACCTTCCATGGAGTATAGTTACATAGTTTTCTATGGGTTATCCTAACCTACAGATCAAAAGAGCATTACGTAGAGTACTTAGGTGATTTTTGGTGGAGTTAGCACTTCCTGGAGTTTATTAGACTTTCACGACATAAAGGAATTAAATAATCCGTGGGTACCAAATTAGTCTCTCATTGGTCAAAGACAAGTTAGAGAAAAATGAGGTTTCATGCCCATGAAAAATTTAGAAAATCAGCTAAGGAAATGATGTGTAGAGCTAGAAAAGGAATGAGAAACTTAATGCTTCAGAGTATTGAGAAAACACAGTGTCATGGTGACTTAGAACAAATAGAATTATGTGAATTTTGTCAATTCCACATAATCAAGAATGAAGTTTGCCAAGTCCAAAGCTACAATATAGAATAAGGTATCGCAAGGTAGCACACAAAAAGGAAAACCAAGTTCAAATATGACTAAGTTTGGAAACTGTGAGATACTAACTTAGTATCCCACAAGCTTCCCAAATTTAAGTGTTCTATGGGTTATCATAGAGATACATAATAAATGAACATATTCACACATAAAATGTCACACAAGAAGAAGGATGACCTCTACAAGACAACAATAAAATTTGAAGGTAAATAGCGGAAGTTTTTAATGCCACGATGGGAGTTATAAAACATTCAAATCTGCACAACAAGAAGGCCAAAAAATATAAAAAAGAATGTTGGTACCTAGAAAATCCATATAAGAAAGGAGTAGAGAATAGATGGTTTGATGTATTACGTGGGTTAAAAATGATTCCACATATCATCTTCAGGGTATGTATGCCATGAGGAACAATGAAACATCAATAGTCTATGTATTCGGCATAATGGTCATGCCTAATTTCAAAATCAACACTCAAACACTCTATCAAGCAAAATTTACTAAAGTATGGGTGTCATCTTCCTTGAATTTTAAATTTTATGTCATGTTTAAATGAAAAAATTAGTTTAGCAGGTGTAGACACTAAATCACACATTTTGGGTACATTTCTAGGCCTTAGTCACATATTACTATTCATATGATTCCTAAGAAAGAAAAGTACTAATTGAACACTATCTTTGGCCTCTTTGCTTGCTTTCAGGTTTCCTTTTAGGTATTATACACCTTATTGCCTAGTCTTACCTTCAACACTTCATTTTTTTTAAGTTTGGAAACCATCACCCAACTAGGACATCAATGTCATGCACCCCTATCCCCTCGGGGTGCCCCTGACCTCTTTGTATCTTGCTCACATCTTTTGGGTCTTTTCTATCCATTTGGGAATTTTATTTTCTTGTTGGTCAGCCTTTTAGTGGTTATTTATGAAATTAAAGCAAGGGAATCATATAAATATAAAGTTATATGACCATAATAAATGACCAAGTGCTAAACATTATCTATCACCATTTAAGGTTGCATCCTAGAGAATTCAAGCATCCATCTAGTTTCACATAAGGGATAAGGAAAATTACTTTTGCATACAATTTATAGGAGGGGAAGTTCATTTTTCCATGCACACATATATCTACATATAATACATCTGCTATTGCTCACTATCAAGTGTGACTTCACATAAGAGCCACCTAGGGCACGATTATTCACACACACACACAAAACTACATGGAGTCTGAAATGTAGTGTAGCACCTAGATCATAAGTTCACTTAGTTGGGTGACCTATGGGGTTGGTCCAACTCCCCATTTGCATATTTTTATTTTTAGGATTTGATGTGTTTTGGGTTTTGTAGGTGCTCTTTCTTCTTGCATGTTTCAAATGAATAATAATTAAGTACAAAAACATATAGGTGATCAAAGGCATAACATTAGCAGAACATCTTGCGAACTTGTAAGAAATCATTTTATGAGGTTCTGAGCAGTCACATGCACTTAGAGAAGGTTTGTAGTGCCACATGCACCCTTGACCCACTGTAGGTGACCCAGTCCATGTAGATCTTATGGTCACACAATTTTCTGAGCTCGGGTATGATGTTCCCCTCCTCCTGTTCATCAGTTTCAACTTGACACATTCCAATATTATTTTTGAATCAACTAATTATTTATCCCTCTCATTTGCAACTTAGGGTTTTAAATTTATCCATCTTACTTTCTTAGGTCAAATTCGTACTTAGTTATATTGCATTTATACAGTTATACATTAGATTAGCTTTTATTTATTTTTTAATATTTTCTTAATAATTTTAGTGAACCCGTCACTCAATTCCAACCTTCTTTTTAGGTTTTTTTTCTTATGCAATTCACCCGTAGTGGTCATTTTGGGTATTTTGAGCATCATGAGCTTCCCCCATCTTCCATTAGGATTTCTAAATCAATGGCTAAAATTGAGAATCCATTCGCCAAGTTCCTCTCAAAAACATTGAAGCATCAGATAGTGAACACTCATATGATGAGGACACCAATGTTGATAAAGAGAAATTAGACAAGCTAACTTATTTTTTTCAAGCTTTACATGATAATCTTGCCCATCTTCTTCCTATTCTTCATGCTCATATTTCTAGCTAAAAACTCTTGTGATGTTTCTTCAGACTCCTATTGTTCAGTAATTCCTCAGCTACCATGGCCTATCACTCAACCCCTTCATATCCCTACTTCCTATTCCCACTACTACCTGATCCCATCATATAACCTAATGCTTATGCTTCATAACCTGATATTTCTTTAAATAATCTTGATTTAACTTCTTTATATTAGGATCTGCATAACTCAAATTCACCAACTCCAAATCTCTACTTCTCGTGCATCTCCATCTCTTGATTCCTCTTCACTTATTTATACTCCTTTTTCACCCACCATTTTCATCTATACCCTACCTCCCAACTTCATTACCCCTAAGCTACATAATTTCAAAGGTCATGGTGACCTATAAGAGCATCTCTGAGTATTTCATGTGGCATGTCTAGACTATGTAGATGATCACACTTTACTAGCAAAGCTCTTTCCTATGAAGTCTCCAAGATTATGCAATGTGTTTCTTCTATGATCTACCTATCCACTCGATAACATATTTTACACATTTAGGTGATGTTTTTTTTGCTCATTTCTCTATCAATATCAGCTCTAAGATCTCATATGCTCAACTTGCACAACTTAAGCAAGGATCTAATGAACATCTAGTGGATTATGTCCTATGGTATAAGAATAACTTAGCTAAGATGTCTAATGTGCTTGCAGACTCTGAAATTCAAGATTTATTTGTCCAAAGTCTATTACCACCTCTTTAGGAGAGTGTTATATTTGAGACATGTTCATCATTTGATAATTTATGTCATACTCTTAAGTTACGTGAAAATAAACTCTTATTTATAGGAAAGCTTAAGTATCATGATAAAACTTCATCTTCATCATAATTTCAAAGTAAATCAACTTTCAAACCATCTACAAAACCTAATGGAATCTAAATATCTACTGTTAAATGTGTTTCTAATCCTGAAAATCTTAATGACAACCACCTAAGCATAAATTTACTAAACTACATATTACTCCACATCTTCTATTGCCACAAATTGTTGAGAGAAATCTTATTACACTTCCTCCTCCACTCAATTTAGATCCACATCATCCTAAAGGTCATGATTGCAAAAAAAATTTCAGATCTAACTATCATCAATGTGTGGGGAATTATATAGATCGATGTTTCAAAATTTGAAATATTATTCAATATCTTATTGATAATAAGGAAATTCACCTTCCAATGCTTAGAGATTCTGCATCAGTAAATGAAAATAACAAGCTCTAGATATTCAAAAATCCTCTTTCAAAACATGATAAGTAAGTGGTTGAATCTTCAACTAATCACACATATTGCGCATTGCCTCCTCTTACATCAGGGGCTCTTGATTTTCTAGTTTCTCATGCTGAGGCATCCCCACCGATCATTTCTTTCTTTGATCATGACTATCATGATACATTATCTTCTCATTTCTTGCAAATAAGTTATTCTATTTGATCTATTTCTATCAATAACACCATGGTTTATCCATCATTTCACATAAGTGCATGTTCTATTGCACTTCTTGTCAATATTGGATATCCTCTTGTCAAATTTCATATCTCAATCCTAAATCATATGGTTATGTCAAGATTTAAGTTACCATTGGTCCTGCTCACCATGTTTGTGCCTTTCTTATGGCACCTTCAGTCAAAGGGTGTGATATGCTCTTAGGTATTTCTTAGCTCCATAACACTCATGCTATCATCTCCATGCACCACTTGTGTCTAAATTTCATTCACAATAGGAAATTCATCACTATCAACGATGTTTCACCATCCACGCCATGGCCAACCTCCTACTTGAGGTTTCAATTACACTCACTATAGCATCTAGGTCCCAAGTGACCTCTTGAATCATAAAGTATCAATATGCTCCTAGCTCACATATTCATGCATGACATGGCCATCTAGGTCATTAGGTACCATCACATGTATGTCTACTAGTCCATTGTATCAGTCTAGGCCCATCACCTGGACATCTCCCTCACATAAGTATACATAACCTCCTTGTCTTCCTTCACATAGGTATATATCACCTCCATACTCTACTTCACATAGGTGATCATCACCTCCGCATTGTCCTTTATATAGATTCCTATCACCTCATAGGTCTCATGCACATAGATTTCATTCACCGACATATTTTTTGTCTTATACACCATCGTTGTTAGAGCATAGTCACATGCCTTTATCTCCACAAGCATTGGATGGAGGAACCTCATCATTCACTTTTATCAGATAACTTACTCATTATCATACACTTGGGGGGCATCATACTTACTTTCTCCCCCCTCCTAGCATAGTCAAGCATTTCACATTTTAACTTATTCACTCTATACTTCACATTTAGTCTTTCATACACATTTTCATACATTAGTATCATCATTACCCTATGATGCACTCTCGTGCTATGATTCACACTTGACTATTGAGGGCATACTACATACATGAAATTCACACACTACAATTTTCACACATGCACACATTATTCAAATCTCTTTCTTAACAGCTTTTATCACACATCATATGTATTACACACTATCCACATTCACAATACATATTTCTCACATTTAATTTTACATGCTACACTAATTTACGAATGATGCACTCTAGTTCCATGGTTCATACTCAACTTTTGAGGTTCAAAATCTAAAATTAACCTCACCACACTCACTCACTTATACATTTCACGATCTCTACGCTTATTCTTCTTACATCATATCACCATTGATATTTATAGTGCACACATTTAAACCATTTCCTAATGATGCACTCTTGTTCTATGGTTCATTCTCGACTACTGAGGGGGCATGTATAAATGAACCTCATCACATGCATACTCATTCACATTTTCTTGGGGGGCACACTACTCCTATCATTCACTCTGCATTCCATTCCACTCATCCACAACATACTGCATATCTTGGTCGCATTTACTCTTACTTTCTTATGATTACATGTACACTTTGTTTGCACGCTATTAGTTATATATTGTTATGTCATTATATTTCTATACACACATGTGCATTCACTTTTATTCTAGTAGTGATCATAGGATTTACACATATATTTACATGAACATGGATGCTTGGCACAATACCTCATACCAATCCCTACAATAGCTCCTCGGGGCATTCACTTTCATAATCATCACAAGTGTTATTATTTTTATTTATACTATCTCCTATTTCACACTAGAACTATACTATATCATATTATACACGTTTTGAAAAACATTTTATCTTCCTAACATGCTAACGGGTGCTTCATATGCAACATTTTACTTTGCAGGTTTATTTGTTACCATGAGTTGTTCTGTTTCTTTTCTTGTTATTGTTTGTGTTTGTATGTTCATTTGTATTTAGTTTAGGCTTTTCCCTAAAATCTTTCTTGTTCACTTCTCGTGTGATTTTAGCCACTTTGGCCTTGATTGTCTTCCAACATCATGAGTGATGCCCCATGTTTGCAACCCTATTTTTGTGGTCTACTTTATCTGTACTATTACTTATCAACTTTTTCTTTCTTTCTAGCTTAGACTTTGTCTTATATAAGCATGATTAAATTGTTTGCACTAACACTTGTTTCCTAGCCACTTTGTTTTTATGTGCCTTGTTTTCTACCAAACACATTCCCCCCTATAGAGCATTAGTTTCAATTCAATGATCAGTCTTACTTTGGGCCATATACTCCTTAGCAATGTCACATGTACCCAAAATGAGGGGGGCATCACTGGTTGAATCAATCACCCCATATAGTGGTTTATAGTCATAGTTCAACATAATTCAATACCGATACAACAAATTCTTCAGCCACATAAATGATCCAGAATATGATTTGGGTCTCCAACATAGCACAGACACCAACACCTAGACACAAATAGTAGTGCTTGGATGCCCCTAACCATTCCTTTGAACCTATGACTAGGGGTAAGTTACATAGTTTTCATTAGTTTGGCACAATTCATAGTAGTTTACACAACATCTTTTACAAGATAAACACATTCCTTTAGCACCTGTCATACATACATTACATATTCTTTTCTACTATCACGTTGGATCGAAATCAATTGGATTTACACACACCATCTATAGTGGTGTTTATACTTTTGAAAGAATTCAAAGGTTGGAGAATAACACTAGAATTTTCTACCTAAAATTATTTCTTACTTGGTGTAGCTGGCAAGAGATCACAAAAAAAACCCGCACTTGGTGCAACTTGTGTGAGATTTCCCAAAAAACTCAGTCTTCTGCAACATATTTAGGATCCTTTCTATCTATTTCACTCATCATGGATAAGGTGCATATTTTCCTTTTCACATTTTTACATACTTTTTACTTCTTTTGATCAAAATTTTTGGATACACATATTTGACTACTCATTCGTTCTTCTCTTTTGCATGTCCTTCCTTATGGGAAGCAGTAGTCACATTAATCACACATCAAGTGAATTTAACAACATGTACAACATGAAATTTACACATACGATTTCACCCCTAGGGTCATCATCATTTTCACTTCCTCTTCTCTAGCATCCACGCTTCACATTTTTATCACTTCACGATTTTCTTGTCTACTCAACATGATTTTTGCAATCGATCTATATGGTTATCAGGTATGCATATCTTATCTACTTTATGTTATCAATCATTCACTCAATAATATAAAGTGGGGGAAAATATAGACGCTAAATCATACACTTTGGGTACATTTCTAGGTCATAGTCAAATACTACTCTTCATATGACTCCTAATCGAGAAAAGTAATAATTGACCATTATCTTTAGCCCCTTTTTTACTTTCAGTTTTCCTTTTTGGTCTTACACACATTCTTTCCTAGTCTGACCTTCAACACTTTAGTTTTTATGAGTCTGTAAACTAGCACCCAACCAATACGCTAATTCCAGGAGGTCATGTCCCCTTTGGGTGCCCCTGACCTCTTTCTATCTTGTATGCATCTTTTGCTTCTTTTCTAGTCATTTAGGCATCTTATTTTCTTGGTTTTCATCCTTTTAGTGGTTAATTATGAAATATAAGGAAGGTAATCATAAAATATAAAGCTATGTGACTATAGTAAAGGACCAAGTGCTAAGAATTATCTATCACCACCTAAGCTTGCATCCAAGAGCATTATAAGATCATTCAAGCATCCATCTAGCTTCACATAAGGGAAAAGGTACTATTACTTTTGCATACATACATAGGAGGGGAAGTTCATTTTTTCTTGTAGAAATTTATCTACATCTTCTAAATTTATCTATTTCTCGCTAACAAGTGTGATTCACACAAGAGCCACCTAAGGAAAGATTGTTCACACACACACACACAAAGAACTAGCTGATTCTGAAATGTAGTGTAGCACTCAGATCATAAGTTAACTCAGTCAGGTGACCATCAGGGTCAGTTTGAATCCTCATTTACATATTTTTTATTTTTAGGATTTGATTTGTTTTGGGGTTTTGTAGGTGCTCTTTCTTCTTGAAGGTTTCAGGTGAATAACAACGAAGTATATCGACATAGAGGTGATTAAATGTGAACATTAGTGAATATCTTGTGACCCTAGGAAGATCATTTTATGAGGTTCTGAAAAGTACAGGTGCCCAGAGAAGGTTTGCAGTACCCTAGGCACCCCTAACCCAGTCCAAATGCCCTAGTCCAGGTATATCTTGCTGTTGCATAATTTTCTAAGCTCGGGTGTGACGGTCTCATCCTCCTATTCATTAGTTCATTATCTTTGCATAGTCCATAAATATTTTTGAATCATCTAAGTATCTTACCCTCTCTTTTCTACTTAGGGTTTTAAATTTATCATCTTACTTGTTTGGGTCAAATATGCACTTCATTGCATATTTATTTACTTTGTTGTTACATATTTAGATTAGCATTTATTTATTTTCAATATTTGTTTAATTAGCAGGAAACATCTATTGTGATCTGTCTTTAGTGGTTGAATCTTTGTTATTGGTACCTCTGTCTCCTTATCTCTTTCTCATTCTCATTTTTTATAAATTTATAACTCATGCATTGTAAAATGAATCCATCTTTGTTGTAAAAACACCATGGAAAAACGGCATCTGAATTCCCATGAATTATGAACCTCATATTTGGTATCTGTGTCACCTTTTGTTGTTTTTGTAATCGGTCTCTACATCGTTTAAGCAATAAATATTATGTTCATGCCTATTCCTTGCCACATAATTATGTTTATTAAATTTTTCCTCTTTTTTTATTTCATCGACATGTTGTATTTTCACATTTATGTTAGAAGTACAATGATTGATATGAGGGAATTAGTCATACAAAATTTTTAAGTTCCTTTACTATATCATACATTCATCAATCAAACCATTCATTCAACATTCATAAACCATGTGATCTTATTAAGTGTGTATTAAATACTTATAAGTGCATGTAACAAGAGATACAACACAAGACACTAGATAAAAGTGGGAAACCCTCAAAGGGAAGAAAACCCACTAAAAAACTATTCTAATATTAATCATAACAAAGGATTTGCAATAATACTACACATCAAGAAAGATTTGTTTAGTGAGACACTAATCCCAAAATGAGCACCAAACCCTATTTTAGTATAACACCAATCATATAAGGAGGCTACAAACCCCAAGGTGACCAAGCACCAACTCATCCACCTAAAATGTATTATCACTGAAGATATATTTTTTCAACAACTTATGGTGATAAAATTTTTATCTTCTCTCTCAAAACCCTCTCAAACTTCTCTCTTCCCCTACTTTCTCAAATATTCCCCTCTATTTGATGATTAGGTCTAATGACCTTGAGAACCTTCTCTTCAATATTTCTCACCTCATACCACCTCTTATAGACTCTTTCCTTTACCCATCTTCACTCTTCCTTCACCTCCTATATCTCACTCATATCATCCTTATCTCAACTAACTAAAATGAGCACACATAATGACCTTTTATACATGGCACTAGCTCATAACACCCTTAGGTTGGCCAAGACCAGTAAGTTCAGTTATACCAATAATAAAATATAACTAAAACCTCATATAAATCCCTTTAAGAGATCCAATTAGGTTGAAGATTGTAACACCAACAAGGACTAACACACAACTTCTCAAAACAAGCCTAAAATAAGGTCTTCTTCACCAAAGAATACACAAGGACTTCCAACGGCACACTATATATTTTTCAAGGCTCAAAATGCTTCAAAAAACCTAGGTAAAATGTCTCATCATCATCAACCAGCTCAAGAAAATATGCAACCTTCACCATCATCATGAAACTCACCAATTTACAAGCATTATACACTAGATCTTCAAGAACCCATAATTCAATCTTGAAAAGTGACCTACTTAACATATAAAAACTCTTTATCATGGCTCAATTATCATATAAATGGAAATATCTCTAAGCATAAATTTTTAAATAACTCACTTCACTTATCAAACAATCACACAAGGTCCTCAAATAGACCAATCTCTGAAATTACTCATTCAGGCTCTAAGGCCTAAAGAACCAATCTTGAGAAAAACATGTACCATAAACTTTAAGGAAAATTATAAGCACTATAATTACCTGTAACATGACAAGGGAAACTTTATATAGCTTTCCAATCATTCTTAATCATAGCTCATGTGGATAAAAATGATCTAACACATTTGTTTTAGTCACCTATCTTGGCAAGCCTAATAAGACCAATTACGCCATTATAGCTTAGGAAAGAAAACAAATATCCATATCAAACCAATGCCTCAAACACATCATACCAGATTTTATCATGTTATTCATGACCAAATACCATAACTCCATCATGCATTTCATCATACACACCTTCAAACCCCAAGATTAGGTTTTAGCCCTTCAAGACCAAAAGCAATAGGGAAACTTTGAGGACTTGTAACTTTAATTTCCTTCACACAACCTATCTAGTTTTTTTGTGGATACTTATATAATATCCCTAGGATTTTGGAATAATTCACTTTTCATCCTGAAGCTTCCATCTCATCCATAAAACAAAAAATCTATACAAACTAAGGTTTTTCTCTCACTTGATGAAATAACAGGAACATGAAGCCACCATCAAAATGATCCCTAGAGAATCCTCTACAATTTCAAGTCATCACATTTGCATTTACACATCATTTTGAGACATACAAAGAAAATATTTCATATAACTCTATTACGAGGGTTTAACTAGGGTTTTAGAGCAACTTAGCTTATTAAAATTCATTCATAAAAGTATGATGAAAAACACTATTATTTTTGCAAAACACTATTAGCTCAATGCAAAATAATGAAAAAGATAACAATAGCCAATAAAATAACCATAATTCATTATATTTGTCTGTATAACAAGGTTATACATCTTGGAATTTATCTTCTTGGTCTCTTTCATGTCTTCATATTCACTAGGACCTGTCATATTGTCAACACAACTCTTCTTCATCCTTTTACATGTCTACAACATACTGAATGTCAGCACCAATTCTAGTTTCAAGGATGTTAGTTCACCTTCATATCTAATACAATATTTTTCTCTAACTCTTATGGTTTCTACTTCAGTGTTAAGCTTGCAACATTCTTAATCTTTTCCCTTTAGAGATTATGTCATACTCATAATTTTAGATTTCATCTCTTTAATGGATTGATCATGCTCTACTTCCATATCACTAAATTTTTCTTGCATTCCAAAAACCAAGGACTTTGTAATTTCATAATTTATTTTTAAAATATCATCTTATTTTCCCATTATGCTTCAAGGATCTTCTCTGAGATGTTAAACATGCTTCACAATGACCTTTCTCTGATACCATAACAACTTCATCAAAACTAGTCACTATCAATCAACCTTCATGCTTTCCTATTGATAACACCTCATAGATACTCCCACATCACCTAAACACCCTTTTCCATCAATGATATTTGACATCAATGACAACACCATAGACAAAATGTCCAACAATTTATAGTTTTTTTTTCCATTTTTGTTTATTTTCAATGCCTGGGAAGGGATAGTTAATGTAGATTTAGGTTTTTGGCGTGTGCGTTTTCCCTTATCTCCTAAATTTTATTCACTTTCTTCATATCAAGGATAGTGATCAACCCTTATTTCTATTTCTATCACCACCCCTTTATCTTGGGTTTTCTTTTTGCATCTTTGTCTCCCTCCCTCTCTCCCTGATCCCTTTGATGTATTAGTGCTGGTTAGTTGTAGGAGTAGTTTTAACATCATAATAGGTTGTGTTCTACATATTCTCATAATCCACAAAATAGAGGAATTTGAACTTCTCTAGAGGTATGACTCAAGATGTAAGTCCTAAACTTAGAGGAATTCCCATGGTGGCCAAAAATTATTTATCTTCCATGATCAAATCCAAGGTGTAATTTTTATGTTAAAAAGTTTTGGCATGCCTAGTGGGACATCCTTTTCTAGGTGAGTCTTGTACATTTTTTTAACATCATGTTTCATCTTCTCTTATTCCATTTTTTACTAACCTTTAGTAGGTAGTTGTCAACACATTTTGTGACTTGATTGTGTTACAAAAACTAGTGTCTTCACCTGATTCTAGAGACCGTTCGCTTCGACCTTTTGACGAAACAAATTTAGGGTTCGAGGGCTAACTTAGCTCTCCAAATATCTATTCCATTATCTCTTTTTAGTTATATTCCCCTTCATTTGCAGCAATGGAATTCTTGATCCTTATAACTAATCACTAAGAGCTCTACCTCTTTGGCTAGGAGGAACTACCTGAAATAGAAAACAATACCACCAAATTGATCACATTTAAGATAGTATATGCAGTGGACTACCTTTTCATATCACTAGATCAAAGAAGTGTGATAATTTTCCTTATGATGGCTATCAATCCATCTGTTTAGAGGTAAAGCAACTTATTGCTATAGCAATAAAGGAAATCACTATTCGTAGTTAAATATGAGATTAGGTATCTCATTCATCTACAACTAAATAAACTCATTCACAACAGGCTACAGCTATGACATAAATCTCGAAGGTCAAGGTATTGGTCAGGGTAATGGTATGGGTCAGGGTGAGATTCTGGGTGGTTTTGGGTATTTGGTGGAGGTTTATAAGCTTTAGATTCTTCAAGACGTTTCTGGTAAAAGACACAGAGACCTCATGTCAGTCATAAGGTATGACCAATGTCAGTTATAAGTTAACCAGTGATGGTCTATGGGTAGACCGGTGTCAGTATGGTCGTGGTATTGATAGGAAACTTAGTAAAATGGGGTGGGGTAACAGATTCCTTGAGGCTAGATGGGAATAGCATTTCAAGATGAGCAGATGCTCAGGGTTCAGTGATGGGTCTCAGGTAACTGCATCAGGAATGACTTAAAATCTAGATATGGGCAGTCTCAAGGGTATGGGTAAACCCCTGTGTCAAGTTTGCATGGAGGCAAAAATCCATGGTGTCATTCCAAGAAATGAGGGTAGATCACTAGCTAATAATAGTTCAAAAGAATGGTGCTCTATAAGTCTATAAATGCCAAAAACATGCCCTATGATCTAACAAAGAACTGATCCACTTGTCCACCCAATGCATTGACATCTGGTATCTGTAGAGCTGGGCGATCAATGTTTGGAATGAACTTGATGTAGTGTTGGAAAATTTTCCTTAGATTCTCTACATGAAGGTAGAATGGACCCATGGTTGCTTCAAAATACTGGGTATGGATGCATCTGATGCATGTGCTAATGCTAGCTCTGCTTGCATGCATCTCTAGAAATCATACCTTGTTCTCATAAGATGTGTTTACCTCTAAGGATCAATGTGCCAACTCTGTGCATGTATACTTTGCTTAATGCTAAATCAAATGACGCAAGAAATACCACCTAAAATAGTTCTACAATTTAGCTAAAAAAAGCATAAACACCATCATGATAAGAATTAAACAAGGGTTAGATGCTAGCATTCATCAATACAAACTTTGAAACTAACAATGCTAAATATCTAAACTCCTCTATTCTCTAACAACAAATAAATGAATGGACCTAAGTAAGCTCCATGGCTATCAAAATAGTTGTCCTTAATGCTCCAAGAACCTAGGAATGGGGGCTAATCAAAGTTGGGCTACAAGACCCTTTTGACACCTCCCATATGACCCAAGCACTTTAAGAAAGAGGCTTAACTCTTCAAGATGATGAACTCTCAAAAGGGCAAGGTGCAAGCTCTTAGTCTCTTTGCTATATGCTTTGCATTTGCTCTCTTAGAAAGTTTAGGTGTAAGTAAAAAGGTAGGTGGAGGGCTCTTTATATAGCCCAAAGGATAAAGGATTCAACACATTCTCATGAATGTGGGATAAAGGTAAAACATGATTAGAAATGGATAAGGTTGCTTTATTAAAGGTAACCTTACTTTAGAAGAGTTTAATACATGTTTAGCAAGTCATGGGAGTTGGGGGGTATTTTAATTAATCAAAGGTGATTAATTAATAGGTAGGTGTAAGCTTATAGAAGCCAATTAGAATAATATTAGTGCGATTTAGGCTATTATAAGGGGATTAAATCAATTAAATATTGATTTATTGGTTAAATGGAAGGGAAAGCTAATTAATAAATAATAATTAATTAGTCTAGGTAGAAGGGGTGATTTATTAACGGAAGGTCATTAATTAGGGTATTTGTTGGATAGTCAACTTAATTAATTAGCTTAGTGTAATTAATTAATGATGATATGAGGGAAAATGAGTGCCTTTGACGACATGTTGTTGATTTGCGAGAAAGGGGATGATTAGCACAATTTAAGTATTTAAATTGCTTGGGAGTAATTATAGGTGTCTACATTTTCCCCTCTTTGGGGTGGCATAAGTGATGCCACTTCAAAGATAGTAGACAAAAGAGATTTTAAAGAGATGGAAGAAAAATTAGTAGGAGGGAGAGATGCCCCCTCGAGTGTCGATGGGGTGATGAAGTAGAACTCGATTGACGATTGAAAAAGGTGATAAGTAGGAAGAAGAATGGGGACGATGCATGATGCCCCAAGGAGAGGAAGAATTAGGGGTGAAAGGGAAGTGGTGCAGAAGAAATATGGATGAGGGGAGAGAAGAGCTTAACCTCTAGCTACTTATTTGTTTGGAACAAATTTGATGTCATCATATTGCCATAGGAACTACATCATCGGTCCTTATGAAAAATATAAGCATACGACAAAGGTATAATGACATGAAAAGCCATACTACGAATAATTGTCCATTTCTGAAAGTACCAACTCCATGCAACATACAATAATGTAATGCAATACGAGAAGGAAACAAGCTCATATAACAGGGAAAACAAGTACGAAACACACATATCTAACCCAACAACGGTCAAGACAATTGTACAATTTTTTTGTTATCAGTGCTGAAGAGATCCACAAGTTTGTGATTGACGAAAAGGGTTAAAAATGATGCCCCAAGCAAGGATACATGCAAGGGGAAATGAAAATGGACACGGGGTCCATGAAAAGCATTTGTGCGCAACGAAACAACACTAGGCAACCAAAATTGCCCCAGATTACAGACGAAGCAAGCAGCTAGCTTTTGTGAATGGTTGTGAATCCGAGTGATCCGCGAGTCATATTAATTGAGGAAGATGTGAGACAAACCAATAGGATATGGAGAAAAATACTATGCACAAGACACAAGTTTCAGCCGTAAGAAGCAAGTTACCATTTTGTAGGGTGTTTTACTTTTTAGGAATTTTTTGAAAAATTTTGCCTTGTTTTTAGATTTTTTTGATATAGTAAATGTTTATATTGTTTTGGCTTTTTTAACCGTGATAAACAATAGAAGAAAGGAAAAGAAGAAAAATAAGGGCCTAGGGGCAACAGAAAGTGCCCTAGGTGGAAGAAAAGAGAAACAAACGACAAATAATGTCCTTGTTTAGTGGAAAAAATTAAGAAAAAATAATAATTATTTGAAAAATAATTATTTACTAGGGTGCGAAGAAGAATAAAAATCGCCAGGGAGCAATAAAATTGTCTGGGGGAGAAGAAAGGGGTATTGGACAAAAAAAATTCCCCAATACAGTGAAAAATAATTATTCCACAGTGAACAGAGGAGAAAACGGTGAGCGAAACGGGTGTCTTGGCCATCCGATCAGTGAAAAACATGCTAATATACCCCCCGGGGGGGGTAAAAACATCACAATCAATTCATTTTAACCGCTTAGTTTAAAAAACTTACCATGAGGCTCTAACACTCAGGAGAGATGGTGATCGCACGTGATCGTTTGAGGCATGCTGTGGATTGTAGATGATAGATCTGTAGAAAATATCAAATTTTGTTTTCAAGTGTTATTTTGATGTCTATGGACGGGATGATATGATTATATTGGTGCGGGGGGGGGATATATTTTTTATTATGCACAACCCCTCTTGCCCCCATTGATGATATGATATGTGATTATTAGCTTAGCATACATGCATGATGTAAAACTTAGCATTTGTGTTTATATATGATGTATAGATGATGCTAGATGTGATGATAGTGATGGTAATGTGATGTGAATGATAAAAAAATAGAGCACATGTAAGAAACACAGCCAAATGCTACAAAGAGCACCAGGAATGAATGTAATACACCATGAATTACCATGCCTTATTAACAAGTAAAAAAAAACAACCAAATGCATTAAGAAAGAAAGAAAGAATTAACACACTAGCATGTCGAAATCCACTACAATATGCACAAGAAAGAATGAATCTATTCTAAGGAAGAAAAGATAATCTTTGACAAAGTACACCAAATAAACAAACAACTCAAAAGTGAGCATGCAAAACACTATACAAGCAACAAGCAAAGCAAGAAAACAAGACAATGCAAGTAAATGTTTTTTTGTAAGATATATTTTCATAAACTGATTTTCTATTGTTTAGGTTTTTGTGAAACAATTTTATATTGTTTTGGTGTTTTGTGAAACAATTTTCTATTTTTGTGTTTTCTTGAAACAATGTTCTATTGTTTTTGTGTTTTCTCGAAACAATGTTCTATTGTTTTTGTGTTTTTCTCGAAACAATTCTATATTATTTTTTTGTTTTTCTCGAAACAATTTTATATTGTTTTTATGGTTTTAATAGTTTTCTAAAGCTATGTGCAGGTAACCAAGAAAGCATGGATGCCCCCAGAGTTAGGTGGGGAATATACAAGGGCAGAAGCCATTCGCTAATGAACAAGAAGGTGAACTCGTTGAGTTTGCCCTAGCGTAAGATGGGAAATAACGAAAGACCACATCCCTCATAGATGAATAGAAGAAGGCAAAGTTGGATCAAGGCTGGACAAAATGGTGTGCACAAGGAAACTCGGAGGCAGAACCAGGTCTAGGCCAAAGATGACTACCCTTCTAATACAGAGTGCTTGTGAACAATGAATCCTCCCGAGGTGCCGAAAACTGGTTTTCACCCAAGGACTTGTCCAAAGTGCCAAAATTGCATGGTTTTCACTAGTGGATGACCTGTTTTCTCTTTTTATTTTTCTGATTATTTTTTATTTTTTATTTTTTTGATGTTTTTGTATTTTTTTAATTTTTTTTGTGATTTTTATGACTTTCTTGTGCCATGTTTAGGCATAAAACCTCTTAAGATGCATGACATTCATGGGCTTCCGGAGCTCATCACCATTGGGGTGAGCCAACTTGTATGCCCCTGTGCCATACTTGGCAACTATGACATAGGGTCCTAACCAATGTGGTTCGAACTTCCCTTTCTTTTATCACTCTGCTCTAGTGTTGAACTGGTTCTCCTTCATAACTAAATCACCCACCTCAAACTAGCGAGGGATGATTCTCTTGTTGTAGTTGTAGGATATTCTATGTTGATATACCTTCAGGTGATTAAGAGCGCGAATGCACCTCTCATCTAGGAGCTCTAACTCAGCCAATCTTGCCACTTGATAATCTTTATCCTTATCCAAATAGTCCCAAAGAGAAATTCACAGGGATGGGAGTTCAATCTCTAAAGGGATGATAGATTTTGTCCCAAAAACTAGGGAATATGGCGTCGCACCCGCCGTAGGAGTGTGAATTGATGTTCGGTAGGCCCAGAGGGCTGGGTGGAATTGTAGGTGCCAGTTTTGACCGGTTTTGCTAACCATCTTCTCCATTATCCTTACCAAAGTCTTGTTTGTTGCCTCAACTTGTCCATTACCCTGAGGGTAATATGGCGTGGACCATTTTAATCTACTTTGGAACCGTTGGAAAAGGCCTTTCACAATTTTGTTCTTAAATGACTTCCCATTATCTGTGACAATGGCTGTAGGTATACCATATCGGCAAATAATGTGATTCATGATAAATTTAGAAATTTGTGCTCCTGTGACATAAGTTAAAGGGACAGCCTCCACCCATTTTGTAAAGTATTCTATAGCTGTGATGATATGTGTATGACCATCAGATGAGGTAGGAGTAAGCTTCCCTATTAGATCAAGTCCCCATTTAGAGAATGGCCACGGGGTAGTGATTGGTTGTAATGGCTACGATGGAGCATGGATGAAATTTCCATACTTTTAGCAAAGCACACATTTTCTAACATAATTACAACAATCAATTTCCATGGTGGGCCAATAGTAACCTACTCTTAACAGTTTCTTAGCCAAGACCATTCCATTTGTATGTGCTCTGCATACTCCTTTGTGTACTTCTTTAATTGCCTGGATTGACTCCTTCACATCTAGACAACGTAACAGATTCCCATCGTAGCCACGATGATAAAGTTTACCTCCTAAAAGGGTGTAATGGGCTATCTGGTGAATCAGGATTTACTTTTTAGAATGGGAGATATTGGGAGGGAAAGTACTATCCTTAAGATAGGTGAAGATGGGTTCATACCATGGGGAATGGGGACCAACAACCTCACAAGCTAGGAAAGATTCCAACATGTCATACATGGGCTGGCATAGATTTTCTACGAAGAATGGCATATCATTGTTCCCTGGCAGAATACGAAGCATAGATCCCACCGTTGCCATGGCATCCACCGATCTGTTCTGTGCTCTTGGAAATTTCTCAAAGGTGATGTGCACAAAATACTCCTTTAGAGTTTCCACTAACTTTTTTTAAGGTATGAGCTTATCATCCTTAACTTTATACTCATCATTAACCTGTTTGATGATTAGCTGCGAATCACCTACAACCTTAACATGTTGAATATTCCACTTGATGGCTAGCTACATCCCTGCAATGAGTGCTTCATATTCCACAATGTTGTTCGTGCAAGGGAAGGCCAGGCGAAAAGCCTGCGGTATAGGATCACCCGAAGGAGTAATAAGGACCACTCCTGCACTTGAACCATGAAATGTAAAAGATCCATCAAAATGTATCTTCCATATGATAGATTCTTCAATGTAGCGCAAAGATGCATCTGGTAGATCCAGACTCAAAGGTTTTGTGCTTTGTAAAGGTGCTTCCGCTAGCTAGTCGGCAAGTACTTGTCATTTAACTGATTTTTGATGGAAAAATTCTATATCAAACTCACTGAGTAGAATGATCCAATTAGCCATTCTACCTGTGAGGGTGGATTTGGACAAAAAATACTTGAGTGGATCGACCTTGGATATGAGCTTGGTCTTAGTATTTAGTAGGTAATGGCGAAGTTTCTGAAAGGTAAAAACTACAGCCAAGCAAGCCTTTTCAATCTGAGGATAATTAAGTTCATAGGTGATAAGGGTGCGACTTAGATAGTACACCACTTTCTCTTTATGGCTAAGGTCATATTGGGTGAGTAGCGCACCGATAGCATATTGCGTAGTAGAAATATAGACAAAAATTGGTTCTCCTGGAGTAGGAGGCATGAGGACAGGTGGATTAGCCAGGTATTGTTTAAGCAAAGCAAAGGCTTGTTGTTGCTCAGGTCCCCAAAGGAAAGTGACGTCCTTTTTAAGAAAATGGGTGAATGAGTGACATTTATCTGCAAGCTGGGAGATAAAGCGGTGAATGGCTTGAATTTTCCCTTGTAAGATATGTAGTTGCTTGATATTCTTAGGTGGAGGCATTTTAGTGATGACAGACACTTTAGCAGGATCTACCTCAATACCTTGTCTCAACACAATGAAGCCCAATATTTTCTTGGATAACACACCGAAGACACATTTCTTTGGATTCAATCTAACTTTTTATTCATGCAGGCGTTCAAAGATATGCCGCAAAATGATAGGATGATCCTCTCTTGTTTTGGACTTTCCCAAGATGTCGTCTACGTAGTCTTCCATGATGTCATGAATCATATCGTGAAATATTACTATCATGTCCTGTTGATAAGTTGCTCCCACATTCATAAGGCCAAATGGCATCAACTGATAACAGAAGGTGCCCCAAGGAGTTGTGAAAGTTGTTTTGTGTTGGTCTTCCTCAGCGATCTTAATTTGATTATAACCTGAAAAGCCATCCATAAGTGATAGCATTTTGTACCCTGCGGTTGAGTCAACAATCATGTCAATGTTGGGCAATGGAAAGTCATCTTTAGGGGAAGCTTTATTGATGTCCCTAAAATCTATGCAGATTCAGATACCGATAGGTTTCTTCTGGAAAATAACAATGTTTGATATCCATTCAGAATAATCAATTGGTTTGATGAATCCTGCTGCAAGTAACCTTTCCAACTCTTCTTTAACTAACAAGGCCACTCTTGGGTGCATATTTTGGAGCTTCTATTTGATAGGCTTAGCGTCTATGTGCACAACCAGGTTGTGCATGACTAAAGTTGGATCTAAGCTAGGCATGTCTTTGTAAGACCATGCAAACACATCAATAAACTCTCGTAGTAGCATAGTGAACGTCTTTTGTTCTCTGGACGAGAGTGATGCTCCCAATTTTATTATCTTGGGATCTTCTTTGGTACCAATATTGACATCAATGGTTTCTTCAACTAACAATTTTGATAAATCCTCCATACGCATAGGATCAGGAGGTAGGTTGAGATATTCATCCAAGGATGTCTCTACGAGATTTTCATCCTTGGTGTGATCACTTTGTTTGTCCTTTAATTTTCTTATTTGTTTGTCAGCTAGTGCCTCAAAGATGTTTTCATTGTGTGACTTGGACTTTGATTTTTTCCGAGGCTTTTCTTTATAACTCTTGCCCTCTCTTTTCTTTAAATTTTTCTGACCACGAAGTTCAGCCTCCTCGCCGAAGTAGGCGCAGGTGTCTAAGTCGATAAAGAAACCCTTCTTGTGATCTCCAATGGGAATTGTATCCCTTATGCCCATGAACTCTGCAATAGCCTTGTTGTTCTCGAATAAATCTAGTGGCATGTGATGTTGTTGGTCCCATTCAACAAGGGAAGGGTACACAAGGTCAAGGGTCGGTTCGGTGGGGGTTATGGTCAGGAAAACATTGTTCATGAAAAGGTTCATGGAGACCAGATCCTCATATAGGCTACAATGGGAATCCGTATCACTGTTTAGGTACTCGAAGCTATCTTCATGCTCAAAAAAGTCACATCTTGATCGTTGGGGTGTGCTCCGTAAGGGTGAATCCCAATGCCATATCTTTCTGTTTTGAAATGCGGAAGAGGGACTGGTTCTCTTTGTCCTTGTTCATAACTCCCACATCCTAGGCCTTTGTAGCCCATGGAGTACATCATTCTGCTAGATTTTTCATATTCTGGGGTTTAATAAGAAGATGGTTGAGTGTCCTCAGGGACCCAAGTAGTAGTTGGATCAAGTAATTTTTCCTCAGCTAATAATCCTCCAGGTAGGAATGACCCAATAGTGTATTCCTCTCTAGGTCTCCTGAAGCAGTAGTTGGGTCGACCTCTAGTCTTGGGTGACAAGGAGAGGTCAAAAACCAAGATTGCTTGTTGTACATTATACTCCCCACAGCCATATTCCATAATTTTCATCTCCCATGAATCAAATGGCGATGTGGAAGTGGATGCCCCATGAGCATAAGAATTAAGAGAATTTGAATCTACTTGAGATTCCATGGCCTCAGAATGAAGAGGGACAACTATATCTGTGGAGGGACATGCATATGTACCCTTTCGTGCAAAGCTATTAAGAGCTCTACAATGAGCAAAGGGCTCTGAATCTCCTGGTATTATAACCGTATGTCCCTCATGCTTCAGCTTGATGAATTGATGAAATGTTGATGGCACAGTCTACATGGCATGAATCCATGGTCAGCCTAGAAGCATATTATATGGAAGTTCCAAGTCTAGGACGTGAAACTTTATCTGATGGCAAGTGGGGCCCACCTCCATGGGCAGTGTAATGGTGCCTGCTGACTCTCTTTCCGCGTTGTCGTATGCAGTGATAGTAATAATATGGGCCTCAAGATCTTCCTCCGTATGTCCCAATTGTTTGACTAGCTTAAGTGTGCAGATGTTCAATCTCAATCTGTTGTCCACAAGAACCCGTTTGATTTTCCTACGGGTGACAAATACCTCGATGTACAAGGGAAGATTATGTGTAGGATTCGTGGAAGGGATCACCCTATGGTTGAAAGTAAGATGCTCACTTGATGCAATATTTTCCACTATGGCTTGAAGGTACGTAGGATTGACTTCTAAAGGCACTCCCGACCCTTGAAGAGTTTGATACAAAATGTCCTTATGCACATTGGATATCTTGAGAAGATCTAAGATCGAGATCTTAGCAGGTGTCCTCTCAAGTTGTTCTAAAAGGTTATATTTATCAGTTTGTGGGGTCAATAGAGAGGGTTCCGAAATCATGAGGCGGGCACGCCTTGTTACCGCAGTGCAGTCCTTTCCCTTGATCCGGATGGTATTGACACAGTCAGCAGGGGAGTGAATACATCTGATAAGTGAATCGTAATGATTGTTATCTCTTTTGGTATATAAGTAATTCGTGGATTTATAGGTTTGGGATGACTCTCCCCGATCCGGCTTTGTCTTTTCCAACTTATCATGCTTGGGGAATGGTTCCTTATAAATCCCCATTTTCTCATTAGGTGTTTACATGTGGCCAGGGTTATCCACCTCTATCTCCTCATTGTCAATGAGGTCTTGAATATAGTGGTGAAGTCACAAACATTTTTCTATTTTATGACCTTTAACGCGATGCATTTCGAAATATTCATGCTCCTTATACCATGAAGGTTTACGAGCATTGTCATCAAACGGTTTTGTTGTAGGATAGGTCATCATGTTGGTTGCATCCAACTGTTTTAGTATGAGCGAAAATGGTTCATTGAGGGAGGTGAATGTTTGTCGCTTTGGTGGTGGTTGAATTGGGCCCTTGGTTAGTTTAAAAGGTTGACTGGTTTGGACCGTTTGAACACGTTTGGAATCAGTGATTCCGTCTCCCACCATGTTTTTGTTTTTGTTAAAGATCTTTGGCTTTTCACTGGGTTTGACACTTTGGTTGTCTTTAGATTGGGTTTTGAGGGTGCCTTTGGCAATGAGAGCCTTTTCTATTTGAATCCATTTCTCGATAACCTCCTCAAAGGTGCGGACACAATGAATTTGGAGGTGGAAAGCTATATCTGGGTTGAGATTAGGGATGAAAATACTGACCAGCTGCTTCTCAGGGAAAGCACAAGGGAAGCGACTAGCTATCCCTCTCCGTCATTGGAGGAAGCTGGCGAAGGTCTCATTTGGGTGTAGTTTTGTGCTACACAAGTCTACCATGGTGATGTCACTCTCTATGTTATATGAGAAATGATGCACGAATCTTTTCTCCAATTCTAGCCAGGTGAAAATTGATCCTCGTGGTAAGCGCGTAAACCATTCCAATGCTTGACCTCTGAGACTCTTAGGAAAAATTCTGATGAGGTAATTATCACTATAAGACACCTCTTGACATGTCATGTATAAATATTTAACATGATCCCTTGGGTCTCCCTTTCCTTTGTATTTGTCGAACTTTGGCATATCAAATTTCTTTGGAAAGGGTTGAAGGGTCATTGTCTTGTCAAAAGGATAGGGGTATAGTTATTCGTATTGGTATTTCCTAATACTCCCTATATTGTTTTCTTGTATGCTCGCAAGAGTTTCTTTCATAGATTGCACTTCTTGTGTGAGCAATTGTTCTCTAGTGGGAGAAGTGGGGATGTGTACATGATGGTACCCCGTGTCTTCTTCTCCTTGGTTTTCTTGATGGAGTTCGTGGATCCTAAACTTAGGCTTTGACTTTTGAACGTTCTTGTTTGTGTCTTTTTGTACTTGGCATGCTAAATGTGTGCATGTATACTTTGTTTAATGCTAAATTAAATGAAGCAAGAACTACCACCTAAAATAGTTCTACAGTTTAGCTAAAACAAAGCATAAACACCATCATGATAAGAATTAAACAAGGGTTAGATGCTAGCATTCATAAATACAAACTTTGAAACTAACAATGCTAAATATCTAAACTCCTCTATTATCTAACAACAAATAAATGAATGGACCTAAGTAAGCTCCATGACTATCAAAATAGTTGTCCTTAATGTTCCAAGAACCTAGGAATGGGGGCTAATCAAAGTTGGGCTACAAGACCCTTTTGACACCTCCCATATGACCCAAACACTTTAAGAAAGAGGCTTAGCTCTTCAAGATGATGAACTCTCAAAAGGGCAAGGTGCAAGCTCTTAGTCTCTTTGCTATATGCTTTGCATTTTCTCTCTCAAGAGTTCAGGTGCAAGTAAAAAGGTAGGTGGATGGCTCTTTATATAGCCGAAAGGATAAAGGATTCAACACATTCTCATGAATGTGGGATAAAGGTAAAACACGATTAGGAATGGATAAGGTTGGTTTATTAAAGGTAACCTTACTTTAGAAGGGTTTAATACATGTTTAGCAAGTCATGGGAGTTGGAGGTATTTTAATTAATCAAATGTGATTAATTAATAGGTAGGTGTAAGCTTATAGAATCCAATTAGAAGAATATTAGTACAATTTCAGCTATTATAAGGGGATTAAATCAATTAAATATTGATTTATTGGTTAAATGTAAGGGAAAGATAATTAATTAATAATAATTAATTAGTCTAGGTAGAAGGGGTGATTTATTAACAGAAGGTTGTTAATTAGGGTATTTGTTGGATAGGAAACTTAATTAATTATCTTAGTGTAATTAATTAATGATGATATGAGGGAAAATGAGTGATTTTAATGATATGTCGTTGATTTGCGAGAAAGGGGATAATTAGCACAATTTAAGTATTTAAATTGCTTGGGCGTAATTATAGGTGTCTACAATTTAGCTCCCCCAATTGATCAAATTAGAAGTCTAGCCAATAATTTTTGTTTTCATGTCCAATTAAAGAGAATCATCTCCCCAATACATCATCTCTAATCAATTATAACAAGAATGAAAAATATGCATCTATTGAATAATGGTTTGAATTATACTGGGAGGATGAAAAAGATTAAAATCCCCAAAGGAAGTTAGCTAGTAAAAAACAGTGCAAACTACTTTGATGGTGAAAAATAAAAATGGACTATGTGATGAGGAGAAATTGTTTTCAAACTTATGACATCCACATGTTAGGGAAGAATATTTTCCAAGTGAGCAAGGTGAAACAATTAAGTGCAATGATCTGCATTTCTCCTCATACCTTGAACTTGCTTCACTTTTGGTGGGAAATTAGGTCAGAGTAGAGAATGAAGATGAAGGAAACTTGCGCTCCAAAGTGGAAATAGAGATGTGAAGAACTACCAATTGCATATCATCTCGTGAAAATCTCCAATGAAGATGAAAAAATCTCTACCAGATCTAGTATTGGTGCTATGTGTGAAGAAGATGGGAAAATCACATAAATCAACAAAATAGTTCAAAAGCACATCTACCCAATTAGATACTTATTTGGTTTGGAATAAAAAAACAAGTTTCTTTTGGTCATTCTCATTTTATATAATGATGAATATCATAAATATAAAAAAGGTTAGCTTTAACACTTCCAACCAAATACAGATCCACTTAAGGAGGTATGCTTCCTTTTCTCAACTTATACTTTGATGAATAGTGAAGTGCAGGTTATGTCCGTACTTTCACCATGTGATATCATTTCCAACCTACTCATATGGCCAAATTTTGTAATAAAATGAATTTATTTATCCAGTCTTGTATCATGTTTTGTTTAGATTCCTTTGTGTTTGGTTAGATTAGGAGTAGATTAGGTTTCTTTTTTGCAAATCAAGTTCTTTTACAAACTCTGCATGTTTCCTCTTGAAACATGCATGATTTTTCATATTTACACATAGTTTTTAGCCCTTGTTGTTATTACATAGTAAATTCCAAGTAGGTTCTATGGAAGAAATCAGATAGTTAGAATAAAAAACATTGTATATCCTTCTATCTCTAAAAGATAAAATTCAATCAGTGCTAAGTTCATGCAGATTTAGGAGACAAAGTTTAAAGGATTGAGATCAGTTTTATTTAAGGTTATACTTGTATTCATTCCCAATTAATGCTTCAAGGATACTGGTATTCATTATCTTGTAGACATATTTCCCCAAGAGGTCAAAAAACTATTATCCAAAATTACACCCCTGTGTAATCTTAAACAACTCATTAAAAATGGACTTAGCAAATTTTTTCTTAGGAAGTATATATAAGACTAAGTTATCCTTCCTCAAAGTGTATTTACGTAGTGCTCTATGGGTTCTCCTAACCCAAATAATAAAGTAGCATTGAGAAAATGACTTAGGTTGATTTTTGGCAGAGTTGACTCTTCAGAGAGTTTGTTAGACCTTCTTGGCACTAAGGAAGCCAATCTTTCATGGGTACTAAATTTGTCTCTTATGGGTTGAAGACAAGTTAGAGCATCATGGGATTTCATGCACACAATAAAGTTATAAAATCAGATAAGGAAAGAATCCACAAGGTGAGAAAGGAAATGAGAAACTTATCACTTCATAATATGGAGAAACACAGTATCACCTGGACTTGGAACATATAACATTCCACGAAATTTGAAAATTCCATGGAACCAATGATGAAGTCCACAAAGTCAAAATCCGTAATGAGAAGAGTAAGGTGCTTCAAAACACTACAATAAAGGAAAATCAGGTTTACATATGACTAAGTTTAGAAACCATGAGATACTAACTTAGTGTCCTACGGGCTTCCCAAATTGAAGTGTTTCCTGGGTTCTCATAGAGACATGGAACAAAGTAACATAAACACACATACAATGTCATGTAAGAAGGAAGAAATTCATGGCATTAAAAATAAGTGTGAAGGTAAAGCATGAAAGTTTTCAAATCAATGGTGGGAGCCACAATACATTCAAATTGGCACAACAAGGAGGCCATGGAACAAAAAATAATTCGATACCTAGAAACTTCACGTGAAAAAGGAGCAGAGTGCGAATGGTGTAATGTATTGTGGGGGTCAAAAATGATACAGTGTATCATATTGATGGTGTGTAGGCTATGTGAACCTATAAAACATTAAAATTTCATATATTACAAGAAGGATCCACACCTAATTTTAAAATAAATTCTCAACCACTCCATCGACTATAATTTAATGAAGAATGGGCATCATCTTCCTTGACCTGTAAATATGATGGCATGTTAGAGTGAAAATGGAAATATGGTGAGAAATATCTATGGAAAATTTTCCTTGGTGGTCGAATCTCTCCTATTAATGTCTCTCTCTCCTTTTCTATTTCTCCTTCTCATTTTCTATAAATTTGGAACTCGTGCATTGTAAAACGAATCCCTCTTTGTTATAACGGAACCATACCAAAATGGTGGTGTAGTCACAAATTCATGCACTTTAGAAAATTATTTATCCTGGTCCCATGCTACTATTTAGAAGCTTCTTGAGTAAAGAAAGTACTAATTAACCCCCGTCCCTTTGGCAATTTTATTTATTTTATTTCATAATTTGTGACTTATTGCACCTACATGCCTAACCATTTTCACACATCCCCAGAATTTTAGCCATAATTGGGGTGCTCAGATTTAGTACTGGGGTGCCCCAATCCTTCTATCACTTTCCCACTAATTTTTGGGCCTCTTCTAGACATGTTTCATCCTTATCTTTTCTGCAGTAGGCCTCTTTGGATTTAATTAAAAAATTAGAGAAGAATAACCCTATAAATATAAATTTATGAGACCATAATGAGGGACCTAGCATCATACACTACTATCACTCCATCTAGAGTTGCATTCATTTATTGCATTCACATCAACATAGTTCCATCATCAAGTCATGAAGCTAGTCCATCTACATCACACTTCATAGGGGGAGGGATTTTATTCTATTCCATGCACACATACTATTACATTTTCTTCATCTAGTTATTTCACAAAGTGTGATTGACACAATACCACCTAGGGCACGACATGCACACACACAAAAAAACTACATTTGGGTCTGAAATGTAGTGCAATTCTCAATTTAGTAAGCCCACTATTATGGAAGCTATGGTCAGTTTGACCCATTCATCTACATCTTTTATTTTTTAAGGGATTTAATACTTCTTTCTCTTTTTTAGGTCCTCAAACATCATCTTACTTCATTTGGTACATGCAACGCAGTTTGGAAAATCTAATGCAATAAGAAGTGAAGGTTACAAACTATCTTCCAGCCCTAAAAATACTAGCTGTAGAGATTTTAAAGAGGCTAGGGAACCTATTTCAGCAGACCATGGTGCCCCAGGGAACTCTAGTACCTTCTTGGGCATTCCAGTCTGTTCATATACTCTAGATCCAACCTTTTAGAGACCTCTATGTACTCGTTCCTACTACTTGAATTTATCGTCACACCTGCGATGCCCTATGACAACCACCTACAATCTGTTGAGTTCTTTCCTCACTTTACTCTTGCATATTAGGATTTTATTTCTATTAGTTTAATTATTTAATTGATTTTCATTTCTTTAGAGTATTTTTTTACAGCGTTTATTTTCCTCCTAGATTAGATTAACTATCATTATACTTTCCCCTAGTTACTTAATTTTAGTTAATCATTTTGGTGAACCTAAACCTCTCTTCAGGCTTAGGATCCTCATTTTCCTCTATCATGGGTCATCAAGTCTTCTTATCTGATTTACTTAAGAAACATCCTGTTTGCCAGGATGTTTTCCAAAGATCCTTAGACACCAAGTATTATGATGACAATATTCCTCCACTTGAATTAAGTTCTATGCTTCATTGTTTATTTTTCAACCCTAACCTTGAAAAACCTCCATCTAACCAACATATCATAGAATCAATTCAGGAATTACATGCATAATTTTCTTTCATGGAATCTGTAATCACATCTATTATATATGAAGGTCAATAGTCTATAGATGGTCCTCAATCGGATACATCCTCTATGAAATCTATGAAATCAACAATCACATCTCTTAGATCTGAAATCCATCAGCTCAAGGATGCTTCTCAATTGCATGCATCCTCTATGTAACCAATGGAATCCACAATCACATCTCTTAGATCTGAAATCCAACAACTTAAGTATGTTTCTTAATCACATGTTTTTACTCACTCTACATCTCCTCTTCAATATATGTCCACTACATGTCATATACTTGAACCTCAAGACATGCCATTACCTGATCCTCTCATGTTTGAGCATAATACTATGCCACATGACATTCTTATTCAGCTACCTAGTCATCAGTTAATCACCCTACCACCTACTCATTACTTTTCTCCTTATCAGTTAGAAAAATGTCACTATCAACCATACTACAATTATCATCGCATCAATAGACATAATGATAATGATTACCATACTTTGCATCTCCTAATCCAAATTCTTAAGTGTCAAGGTCTTATTTTAGTTAATGCACAATATCATATTACAAAGGTTACACCCACTTGTTCTCCTAAGGCTAGTCCTTCTTCAGTTAATCATGATCGACCTAATAAATCACCTACGATATCCCTGAATTAACAAATTCAACCTCCTATCAAAATTATTTCACCCCCTACTCATCCATACTATGCGGATACTAGTGAGCCTCCTTCTAACATTTCCACAGAAGTTCTAGATAATTGTCTTATTCATTACATGCTTGATATTGATGGTCAATCACATAATGATTCTCCTCCTAGTCAGACAAATACTACAATTCCATCACATGATTCTCCTATTTCTTACAATCCTTCTTCTCCACTTAATAAGCATCATGCCACTGTTTCTCATGCACCTTCTTTGAAAATATAGGTACCACAAAAGATGCCACCATTCAATCTTTCTATCTATCTTACTCCACTTCCATTTTCTAATCATCTTGTTTAAGCAAATACCCATTTACTCAAGTTTTCTACAACATTAACACCTCAACATCCCATCAATTTTGTTAAGGAAACTATTCCATACGTGGATCCACTTAGTGTATTTTTACTAGAATTTCATTGCTTACATACTTGGGAGGCATGATATCTAACATAATTTCCCTCCTTCTCATATTAACATATGTGCATCTCTTTATTTTTTGCATTATCATTCATAGGCATAATCATTACAAATTTTAGCATCGTCATTACCCGATGACACACTCTTGTGATTTGGTTCACATTTGACTGTTAAGGGATTACCATTACACTGAACCCCACACACTACACTATAGGAACTACACATATAAATTTTGGCGCACACATCACACATCATAAACCATCTATCCTACACTTACTCTACATTTTACATTATGCTACATCATCACCATGCACATATTAGTCACTCTACATATTACACACACCATTAGGATATTCCACAATGCACATTTATACATCACCTATATTCTACATACTACACTAGGTTACCTTACATATGAGTCTAGCTTTAAATTTCATCACTACATCTTACATTACTAGTCTATCTATACCTATTAAGTTACATTTTACACATTACATATCCTATACATTTAGCATCACATTCAATATATCACGTATTTACATACCCTATTCATCATTTGTTCATTTATACTACATTGTCTTCTACGCGTTGCACTCACTACTCGATGACACACTTTAGTCCATAAATCCATACTCGAATGCTGAGGGTTTACAAATCAAATAGACCTTACATTCACCATACGTTTACTATTCCATTCTTCACCATCTGATATCTCTAGCTTAGTGACATACACCTTAGGCTACATCATCACCTATTCTATCATCTTGTATTGGTATACACCTTAGGTTACATTACCACTCCTTATCATTCACCTCATAGTGATATAAACTTAGTGATAAATCATCACCCATTCACTCATCTCATAAGGATACATGCTTAGGGATAAGTCATCACCCCATACTTCATCTCTTTGTGATATGCGATTAAGATATAATCTTCAAACACCTCCCTTTTATATTTCACATATCATCACCATTGTACATATACACATTCACCACAATGCATTAGACATAATATACACACTACTCAACCATTTCCCGATGATACTCTCATTTATGGTTCATTCTTGATTGTTAAGGGGAACACAAATGAACCTCATTGCATACATTTCCATCCACTCAGGGGGCATGTGGATCATATCATTCCATCTTGCATTCCATTTCATCCATCCATAACATACTGCATTGTCTTGGGGGCATTTACTTATGATTTCTCATGTTTTTCATGGTCACATTACTACACATGTTAGATTGATTTCTTCTATGTCATTCTATATATCATCCACACATGCACGCTCATGCATTCTTTTAGTTGGGATTTCAGATACAAGATACTTACACACTATATGGATGCTCTCCTTCTACCCTTCCTATATTGGTCATTGATGGCATTAACATTCGTCTCATCCAGGTGATATTGTATCATTTTGTAACTTATATTACTTAATCATACATGCTTTGACATATTAATTATTACTCTGACATGTTAATGGGTGTTCCATTTACAGTACTTTTTTTACATGATTACATGTTTTGATGACTACTTGTTTTATTGTCTGTACTTATCTACTCTTGTTTACTATTGTTTGTGGGCCTTGCCCTATGTTTGGTGTGAAAACTTCTCTATTTTTTGTGGACATGATGGACTTGTGTGTCTTTTGACATCATGAGTGATGTATTATGTTTGCATCCCACTTTGTGCAACTTACTTGACTTCTTACATTTTTACATTATATTGTTTGGTAGCTTTTACACTGTTTACGTAGCTAGTACACTATTTTCTACATGCATGTCTTTGGCTAGCCTTTTCTTGTTTGCATTTTCCTTGGTTTATACCAAGAACTTTCCACCATTATAGTGTACATGCATTTGGCCCTCTTTTGGGGTCGCATGTCTCCTATTAGTGATGTCACATGCACCCCTAAAGAGGGGGGAATCATTTGGGGGTTTATACATACTAACACATTGTATTTACACCGGTTCAGTTCAGTGCACTTTCCGCTGTTGACATTTTGGGTTACATACAATGAGTGGGTTCAGAAAAGTCTATGAACTCCATACATAGCGGCTTTTATAGGAGATGGTGTCCTTAGCATTTCTGCATAATAGTTACATTCTTTGAGGTTACAGTGGGTGTGCCTCTCGACACTACTTTTTATAGTAGTGTCAGATCTCTCAAAAAACCCAAACAATACAAAGATCTCTACACATATTTCTACGGAGCAGTTACAGGCTTGGAGGTTACAACAGGTGTACATCACTACACTACTTCATCCAGTGGCATCAGATTGCGCAAAAACCTAGACAATATAGGATATCCTTCTACTGTCTTTCTCGACATGGATTAGGTCCACATGTTCCATTTACATTTCCATTTGCACTTACATTTACATTTTACATTTACATTAGTGTATTTTACGTGCATTTTTTACATAACATTTTTACACTTATATACATAAATATTTGACTACTTGAGAATTTTCTCCTTGTAGGTCCAGCTGTATGAGAAACAAGCAGTCAATTGGGGGAAAAAACAAGAAACAACAAAAAAACCTTCTGCAACATCACACATGCTTTACTAACCATGAAGGTATGCATTTTGGTAGCGAAACACATGTGTTTCACCCTAGGTTCACTCTCATCACTTTTTCTTTGCACATTTTTCATCTATAGTTTCCACGCTCGTCCATATTTTTATCATTCCATGATTTTTCTAGTCCTTTGGCATGTTTCTACTACACTCTTCATGGACATTAGGTACGCATCTTTATCTACTTTATGTTATCAAGATTTTCTCTCACCAACATAAAGTGGGGGAAAATGTAGTCACAAAATCATGCACTTTAGACAATTATTTATCCCAGTCTCATGCTACTATTTAAAAGTTTCTTGAGTAAAGAAAGTACTAATTAACCCCTATTTCTTTGGCTATTTTATTTATTATATTTCATAATTTGTGACTTATTGCACCTACATACCCAACCATTGTTTGCACATACCCCAGAATTTTAGTTGTAACTGGGGTGCCCACATTTAGTACTGACATGCCCCAGGGTGCCCTAGTCCCACATGGGGCTACCTCGATCCTTCTAACACTTTTTTAGAACTTTTTGGGCCTCTTCTAGATGTTTTTCATCCTTATATATTATTTGGTCAGCCTCTTCAGGGTTAATTACAAATTTAGAGCTAGAGAACCCAATACATATAAAGTTATGAGACAATGATGAGGGACCTACAATCATACACTATTATCACTCCATCTATAGTTGTATCCATCTATTACATTCAAATCCACATAGCTCCATCATCAAGGCATAAAGCTAGGGCATCTGCATCACACTTCATAGGGGGAGGGATTTTATTATATTTCATGTACACATACTATTGCATTTTTTACATCTAGTTATTGCTCACTATTTCACAAAGTACAACTCACACAAGAGCACCTAGGGAACAACATGAACACACACACACACACACACACACACACACACACACACACACACACACACATGAAATAAATTTGAGTATGAAATGTAGTGCAAAACTCAATTTAGTAAGCCCACTGTTGTGGCAGTTGATGTTAATTCGACCCATCCATTTGCATCTTTAATTTTTTAGGGATTTTAATTCTTTCTATTTTGCAGGTCCTCAAACATCATCTAGCTTCATTTGGTACATTCATCACAGTTTGGTGAATCTAGTGTGACAAAAAGTGAAAGTTACATAATTTCTTATAGATTTGAAAATACTAGCTAGATAGATTTTAATGAGACCGGGGCACATATTTCAGTAGACAAGGGCCCCCCAGGGCACTCCAGTACGTCCCTGGGAACTGCATCCTATGCAGATCCTCCAAATCCACCCTTTTAGAGATATTTGTGTAGTTGTTCTTACTCTTGGGCTTTATTGTCACACCTGCGACACCCTACGACAACCACCTATAATATACCGAGTTCTTTCCTCACTTTACTCTTTCATATTATGTTTTTATTTTTATTAGTTTAATCATTTAACCGATTTGCACTACTTTAGATTATTTATTTACATCATTTATTGTTATCCTAGATCAGATTTACTATCATTATACTTTCCCCTAGTTTTTTAATTTTAGTTAATTAGGTGGCTAACTTCTCATGAATTCTAGACACTAGATTTGGTCTTCGTGGCATATTTTTTACTTCTTCCATTGTTGTAATAAGTCTATACATCATTTCAGAAATAAATATTGTTTTCTTGGATATTTTTTGACTCATACTCATGTTTATTTCATTTACACTCTTTGTTTATTTCACTGATACATGGTGTGTTCTATATTTATAGTTTTTTTTCCATTTGTGTGAGTTTTCAATGCATGGTAAGGGCTAGCTAATGTGTACTTTAGTCTATATCATGTTTTTCTTCCCTTTTCTCCTACATTTTCTTCCCTTTCTTCCCCTCATGGAGAGTGATGAACCCTTCTTTTTTTGCTATCAGCACCCCCTTTAGCTTAGGTTTTATTTTTGCATCTCTGTCTCCCTCTCTCTCACTGGTCCCTTGGATGAATTAGTGTAGGTTATTTTTAGGAGCAGTTTTAGAATTATATTAGATTGTGTTATGCTAATTCTCCTCATCTGTAAAACAAAGGTAAGGTAATTATTCCCTAGATTTCTATCTTAAACCACAAGTTCCACAGTCCCATATTTTCCAAACATTCTGGTGCTCATTCATAATCATTCAGAAGGTGTAAATTTTGTTTGTTAGTAATTATTTCACAAGGATGCTTTGATTTAAATTTTGGAGGAATTCAATTTCCAGAACTATGTAGATCTAAAAAATTAGTACCTATTATGGGAAACTTTGTTTGGTCATTAACAATAATGTAAATGACCATTGGATGAAATGTTGGGATCATTTGAAAGGATTTTTTGATGAGTTGTTAAAATATCATGGGGATCGGAAAAGACATTTGGGAGATATGATAAACTTTCCATTTTTAGCATATGAGGCGTCTGTAATATTTTGAGCAGCATAATAACAATGAGAGTGAGATTTTGGAGAAAAAATGAATCTATAAAACATAAAATGGATAAGTGTTTGAATATGAAGATTTTTTTTTCTCAATTGCACACCTTGTAACACCCTGCCTTTTTCATTATGTTTAGGTAAAAAAATGAGTTTTGATGTTAAACATTTCATGAACACGATACTAGTTCTGTTACGTTGTTCTGTATGTGGTTTTGTATTCGTGTGCATAACCGGAAGGTTATGCATACTAATGTGTAACTATATATGTGGCATTGTAGTGTCACTTTTCATCATGTTTATGTAAGTTGCTAATGTTACAATTAATTTTACTTACATTTTGATGTTGATGTTCATTACATTCTTGTTGTAGATGATGGTTTTTTTGTCGTTACTTGTTACATTATTATGTTGTTATGTTGTTTGGAATTATAATGTTGATGGTTTAACATTTTGACTATGTACACTAACGTGTTTTTTGTTTTTTTTGATTTTCTCATAGTAAGGTTGGTTTGGTCATAGATTTCCATGCAGAGTAGAGGAAGGTAAAGTTTTGTTTGGTTTAATTAACATGTGAGTTTAGATTGATAATTGTCAAGATTTAAGTGGTTAGTAGTAAGCCATTCAAAAAGGAGGGAAATTGGGAGTTAGAATCCCCATACTACTACGTGGTACCTGTATGCATTAATGGAATTTAATCTATTTTTATAGATAATTGGGAAAAGCGTGAAGCTTCTCGAGGAAGATGTTGTGGGGGTTTTGTGGTTAATTTGATCTCATTCCTTTCTATTTGTTCTTTCAATCCTCCGATATCTGCATGTAGAAATTTATCTTTGACCATTTTTAGATATGTATCTAGTAATTTTAGAAGAAAATACACCATGATTTTAGTAGTTGCTAATTACGAAATCGATGGCATTTATATATGAATTTTTGAAAAATATTGAAATGCTTTTATGGGTCAAACCAATTGGGTTTCTTAGAAAAGAATATTGGGAAGCAGGAAGTCGAGGAAGTTATAAGAAAATAGAAGGAAATTTTAGAGAACCCACTTATAGGGATTGATTTGTTTCTTCTCCCTTCTTTACTATTTATTTTGTTATAATGATTGTATATAAAAACAAATATTTGCGATTTTTTGGGTATTTAGATTATCTATAAATTCAAATACTAAAATATAAAAAGTGGTTTATTTACTTGAATGTTGGTATAAAACTTGTTCTAGTTTTTGTTCTAGTTTTTGCTTTTAGATGTATGAATAACCCGGTTACTTGTTTTTAAATTATCAAACAAAAATCGTTCTGGAAAAGAGAAAAGTTTTAAGAAAAACCCATTTCTAGGTGTAGTACAAATATATAAATATGTATAGTTGACCTTGTAAAATGCTTAGATGGAAGGACTATCTTTCAAACTGTGTGCGGATGTTTTAGGTGCTTGAATAGCTTGGATATGTATCTAGGTATTGTTATAGTATCTAGGTAATGGCTTCTTTTTTTGAAATGATTTTTAGTTCCATGATCTCTTTGAGAATCAGAATCAACTGTTTATATGGATTTATGGGTTTATTTTAAATGTAGAAGTCAAATTGACCTAATGTTGGTCAATATTTATATTAGGTTTCTTGTACCTTAATACTGATTTTTTTTTCAAAAAAATACAAATTTTAAACCCATTTTCTAGGTGTTTTCATTTCTCAGTTGTAGTGTGAAACTTGAATTAATTTTAAAATATTTACATGTTATATGAAATTTGTATGGGGTTTGCTATTTTAAGAGTATATGATTTGATTTCTTGAATGTGCATATATTAATAAATATTTTTCAAAAGACAGATGTTTCTACTTGTATAGGATTTTATTGTGAATAAGAGAGTCTTTCTGGAGGCATGAATTTTTCTATTGATGATTCATGAAGGAATTGTGAGAAGAAATCTATTATTTACATGTGAAAAATCAGTTTAATACAGTCTTGTTTTTCATAGGGGTATGACACTATTTGATAATATTATGGTTTTAATCATTATATTTTTAATTATAGGTAAAAGAGGGTTGAGGGGACCCTACCCCATATAGTAAGAATCTCTCATGAAGATAAAATATTCGGGATAATAACAGTCAAAAACACATACAGGTACAACAAAACAGTATAATAACCAAAATCTAGTAAACTAACAACACTAATGAAACTAATAGCCAACAAAAAAAAAATCCATCATCCATCCTTCTTCTCGTAGTTTTCCAATAGAGTGGCTCATTCCTTCAAAAAATATTCACTATTAGAGCCCAAATTGATGAGATCTACCTCAAACAATCCTCTCATTTTTTTATTAGATTCTTGATCCTTGCATTGTCGATAAACATTAGCCAGATGTCCCAAAGTTTGGAGATGATGAATAGTGGTCTTGAAATTCAGAATGCTCCTCTCAGTAAACTATTGGAACATAACCTTTAACATATCCACATTATTTTCCAAGACCTTGCATTTTTATTTTAGAATCTCAATACAACCATCACTCAGAACCTGGGTTAAATCCTCCACTTTTAGCTTCATGACATGTCAATCATTGAGGATGAATCGGATAGAATTTTTAGTGAAGCATGTATCACTATTCACATCTTCAAGGTCAACAACAAGTTTGGCCAACACCACTCCCTTCTCATCACCTTGAGCTTTAACTTGAGTTTTGTCAAGGGGTTTGTCCATGACCTTTTGTTCCTGCTATCTAGTTTCATCTTTCTCTTCAAATTTCATAGTCAGTTCAATAACATAGTTTTTCTTAAGGTCTTGGAGACCCTTAACTCCTTCATCTTCTTCAAAAAATTTCTCCTCCCCATCACCAGAAGTTGGGGGTTCATTAAATTCCTCTTCCCCCAAGCTGGAATCCTCCTCTATCATAAATTCTTCAAAATATTTCGACAACACACTAACCCCCTTAATATTTTTATCCATATCCATTAAAAATATTCTCAAAATTGCCATGATAAACCTTTGGTTTTAGGGAACATTAATTTAATGATTTTGAATTGATCCAGGGTAGTACAAAGAGAACGCAACATGTAATATGGGAAGTTGTAGATATACCCATCTCTAAGATAATTTAACATATGCAGATGGTATGCATATATACATTTATGGATACCTTCTAAAGTGATAAAATGTATCAAATTTAAAGAAACCTCATTGAAAGGGAAGGGAAAAGAATCCCTTAAATAGCCAACAAAGTGATTAGTGATTTTTTCCCTACCTTGCAAGAAATAATTCAACTCTTCCATAGAATCCTTATTGGTTTGTAAATTTCAATAAAATCCTTTGATATTCCCATGACATATGACACTGTGTGGATAGACAGATCAATCTTGATGCCATAGAAGACCACACTTCCACCGATCCACTTCTTCGTAGGCTCCTAGGCAGCCTAAAATTCTTTACTAAGCTCCATATTATGGCCCTCAAAAACTTTCAGAAAAGGGGCCATCCCCATTCTCTAAAAAACCTCCATAGCCTCAGGTTTAATGATTCCTGTGTCCCATGGATTTTTTCCTACCAGTTCGCCCCCCATTTTCTTGATAATTCCTATCTTTTCACTGCTACACAGGCTAAAATTCAAAAATAAAATCCTTTCTTTTTTATTTTGGGAGCTCGAGGTAATAAAACATTTACATGAGTGACTACCTCTCTTTCCATAATTAAAATATAATCTACACAATTTACCAAATATCCTGATAATATTGCCCATTAAATCATCATAATTCAGGGCTCCCTTTCTAGTCATATCACAACACTCAAGTAATGATGATTATGTCACCATATTCTTTTCCAATTTTCTTCAAACTATAAGATCAATATCAATATAATTTGAAATCAAATTCATTCCCTCACTCATGACCCCTTTATTGGAAAAATGATCCGCAATGCTGTTGGACTCCCTATATATGTGTTTGAAATTAATTCCTTCAAAATTAAAAACCATGTCTTTAATGCTAGCAATGGAGTCATGAATATAGATGGAGGTATTACCCTTATTCAAAATGTTATTTATGATAATAAGAGAGTCACCTTTGACCTCAAGCCTCTGAAAGTTTTTATGAACAAAAATAGTGACTCCCCATAAAGTAGCAGAAACCTCAACATTGAATCCCTAAGTTAGGAAAAATAGCCCAAGATAAATTTTCCATTATGATCTTAGAAGACCCCCCCCCACAACCCTCCTTTCTAGGGTTCCCTTTAGAAGCCCCATAAAAATTTAGTTTGATCTAATCCTTCTTTTTCTTTACCCATCTTTTCAACCTCAGATTCAAAATGGATGGCTCAGATTGGGCCTTCATTATCCCCCAATTTTTTAATATACTACTTTCAGTCTTGAGAATGGTTTTCTTATTGTTCTGAATAATAGAAAAATTAGCATTAATGAAGTTGAAACATCGAGCTAAAAATATCTTATCCACCACCTTCTTACCCTTAAATATTCTCCTATTCCTTTCCTTCCATATTTCCCAACAAAGATGGATGAGGGTGAGAATCCACAAGTGTTTTAGACACTTACTTCTAAAAGGTCTATACCACTGATTCCAAATAATTTTTAGAGAAGAGGAAAACATCCAATTTACCTAAAAAAGAATTAGTAAAATATTTTTGACCTTTACAAAGAAGGATCATTCAAGAAACAAGTGATCAATGTCTTCAACCTCCTCTTCACACAAGACACACCTATTCACCATATGGAAGTTCCTTTTATTGAGGTTGGCCACCATTAGGATTTTGTCGTGTAATACTAACCACCAAAACATATTAACTTTAGGAATGAATTCCTTTATCCAAACACTTTCCCATTTTAAACTTCCATGATCAGTCTCATTTTCAAAATAAGTATTATAGGAAATTTTAACCCAAAAATACCATTAACCTCCTTTGACCAATAAATATTATCTGGTTCATTTCTCTTTGGCACTATAACTCCACTTAGCTAGTTATTTAAAGAAATAACCTCGTTGTAGATAATACCCTCAAACTGTATGTTTTTCCAAACACTATACAGATCCTCATGATTAAAATTGTTATAAACCTTTATTCCATATTTCTTAGAGGCAACCTTATGAAGATTGGGAAAGGATTCTTTGAGAGGATACCCACCTAACCATTTGTCTTCCCCAAAATTAACAGTGTATACATCACCAATTTTCTACTTGCAAGCTCCACTGACAGTGTGTTTGGCCCAATTGATAGATTACTAAAATGTAGATCCTTAAAAATAAAAAAAACTAAAGCACCAATTTGCAGCTCTAAGGTTTTTCCAATATTTATTGTTAATAATAGATGTCTAAATACTGAATTCCTTGACAAGTCTCCACACTCTTTTAGAAAGGAGAGCTTTGTTCATCTTTTCACAGTCTCTTATCCCAAGACAACCTAACTTCTTAGGCTTACAAATATTTTCCAAAACAATGAGAGGTATTTTAGATTTATCTTCTGACCCACTCCATAAAAACCTCTTTTGAATATTTTCCATCTTACTAGAAATTTCTCTACGAATTATGTAGATAGACATGGTATAAACATGAAGATTTTGAATTTAACATTTCAATAGGGTAGCCTTACTAGCTTGAGAAAGAAGGGATCCCTTCCAGCCATATAATTTCATGATAAATATGTTAATAAGGAAGTTCTAATAAGAATTTTTGGGCATTTAAGTCCCAATAAGCATCCCAAGATACCTTATGGGAAAGGTTTTTTATTTCACACCCAAGTATGCATGATATCTTCAAATATCTATCCTTAGGAGTATTAACAAAAAACATCGAACTTTTCCCAAAATTAATTATCTGGTCTGAAACTTCTTAATAATCTAACAACATACTTTTAAATTCTCTAGCTTTTGAAACTGTGGCTTCTCCAACCAATATGGTATCATTCATAAAATGTTGATGAACAACATTTTCACTATTAGTAGGAGGGGATATTCCTCTTATTATCTCTTCATAATTAGCCTAGTTCAGATCTCTACTTAAATTTTCTACCATTAGGATACATAGGAAGGGGGATATAGGATCCCCTTGTCTTAACCAACACGTGCTATTAAAAAATCCACACAGAGTGCCATTCACCAGCACTGAAAAATTTAGCTATGATAGTACAAGTTTGGATTAAATTCCTAAAATAATCACTAAAGCCAAACCTTTCTAAGACTTTCTAAAGAAAATTCCACGAAACTCTGTCATAAACATTTTCCATGTCAAGCTTCATAATCATGGTTTCTTTCTTATTATGCTTAATAGTATGTAAAGTATCCTAAATTGTTACAATATTGTCCTGAATCTTCCTTCCCAACACAAAGCGCCCCCACTGATCTAAAATTTGGGATGGGAGGAGAAGTTGCATTCTGAGAGCCAAGATCTTTGAGCACATCTTATAGATACTATTGTAGAGAATAATGGGTTTGAAGTTTTTAAAATTAGTAGCACTATGACTCTTGGGGATGAGAGATAAAAAGGTGCAATTCATATCTTTCAAAATTTTCTTGTTTCTAAAGAACTCCTAGATGGATAAATAAACATCATTCTTAAAAATTCCCAAAAAAATTGAAAGAAGAAAGTCAAGAAACCATCAGGACGCAGTGCTTTATCCGAACTCATAGTCTTCAACATGAATTCAATTTCCTCTATAATAGGAACTTTAACTAGCATGCAATTATCGATATCTAATACTAGATGAGGGATGTAGTCAAGAAATGATCCTTCCTTGGTGCTGTTAGAACTAGTATATGAAGATAGAAGTCTATTGTAGAAATAAACTGTAGCCTGTTGGATTTCACCCATTTCAATTAAGGTAGTACCTGATGGGTTGTTATATTATGAGTTATTTAGCCAACTCATAGACGAGTTGGTGTCATTATAACCAAGGCGGTGTCCAAAGCTGTATGCAAAAGGAGAAAGAAAATCTTATTCAATAATACTTCTTCCTAAGAAAATAGACATAAATTAAACATGCATGAAAAAGAAACACACAACTAAACTACTGTAATAAATCTGTAGTAAATAAACTATGCTAAGAAATAATAGAAAAATCCTCCTCCTTGGGGAAGAGCAGATTTTGGCCATTCTCTTCCCTTTAAATTTGGAACAACTACAATTAACTTTTAAAACTGCACTTGTATTGATTCAAAACTAATTTACAAAATATGACCCCCTTTACAAATATATGGAAGAGGTATTTATAGCCATTACTCCTAGTTTACTTGGTACACACTCCAAGAACTAACTACCTATTCTTAGGAGGATTTATTCAAAGAAATAAATACTAAAAAAACTTGACTACAACAACCCACTTATCATGGAGAATATTTTTACAACTCATCCATTTAATATAGGAACACAAAATGGGAGAGTACTTATTCAACATTCCTAAAACTATTCCACTATTTACTCATCCTTGAAACATGGAGAGAAAATGGAGGAGTGTTAATTTTATGATGTTGAATTATTCTTGGAATGCAACATACATGCATGAATTTGGATTGCCACATGTTTGTATCTATATTCTTGGTTGATGATGTGGAAAAAAAGAGGGGGCTGAATAGTTCGGTGCTCTTTTACATTATTTGTGAACAAACCAAAATACTTTCACTAGCTGGTCATTTCCATAGCTGCGTGAATAATTTACGTAGCTGGGAATTTCCATAGCTGCATGAATAATTTCTGTAGTTGGGCATTTCTGTAGATGTGTGAAGAATTTCCGTAGCTGCAATATATGAACTTGGAGTAGAGTTTCTTATGACCTATTTTCTACACACTATTATATTCCAACTTTAGAAGAAATATCAAGAAATAACAAAAATTAGATTGTAAATAGATTTATAAAGAGATGATAAGATAAATCTTATATTCTACCTTAAATATGCTATCCCTTATTAAAACTACTTCTAAATTCACCTCAAAGCTTTATTTTAAGAGAGAGAATAATAGTGCTATTTGGTGATATAATGAGACATATTTTGGTCTCATCATTTCCCCCACACTTAACTTCTTACATGCCATTATGCAAGTTACTGATCTTCCTGTAGAATCTGATTTTTTCAATACTTTTGCATCTTTCAAACTGTCTTCTCCTTTTTCCATGATAGTAGCAAACTGAGATTCTAGAAGTAAAATTTTCATTTCTTTCTTATTTATGCTCTCATAAGGTTTTTCCTAGATAATGTAGAGAGATTTTTTCCCCACACTTAGCTCTTTGTTTTCTCATGCATTCTTCAAAATATTTGGAAGAGAGTGAGTTTTCCCCACACTAAGCTTTGTGCATGCCCTCATGCAAACTATTTTTTTAGCAGCTTATAGATCCCAATTACTGTAAACTGGAAAGACATCATTTGCATCATTTTCTTTGTTACTTGACTTGATCAACACATTTAGATCTTGTATAATTTGTCTCTCTCTCTCTCTCTCTTTATAAGATTTCGAGAAGTGAATCTATTTGTAATTAAAAAAAAATAACAATATTCAAGAATAGAAAAATAGAATTTGCCATACCATACTTAGTAGTTATCCATGTTTTTATCATGTTGTATAACCATGATTTCCATCTGCAGCTGAAAAAACAAATAAATATGAAGTCAAGGCCTATGCAACATAGAAATTTTCAGTAGAAAATTTTTTCGTCAACCAAGTCAGCATAAGAGAAGTATTCATATGATTCCAAGAAAGACTTTGAAGTGCAATTTTTTTTGTTTTTGTTTTTTCTTTTTCTTTTATGTTTTTTTAGTAATTACCCAGCCAGTAAACTACTTTTCTAATTAATCACTATCATTTTTTAGAAATATCAACATGATGGAAAATTAGGAAACAATCTTATAGAGTTTCTACCACATCCAACCAACTGAGAAAGTTGATTACATTCTTCAAATTCTCCTTCAAAATGTAACCTTTGTGATCTGAGAACAATATACAACCATTGAAACAAATGTATTCTTTTACATAGAATCAATTGGCCCTTGGAATCCTCATGTGATGCATGCTCCATGAAGTGATGAACTTTATTTGAACAAAGAAACTTCTTAGAAGCTTATGTTGTCACCAAATTGTGAGTAAATGAAATAAAAATATTAATGTATTAGATAACAAAAATATCAAAAAAATTCATTTGTCTGAGGCATAGTTTGGCACAGGAGAAAAATTTGGCTATAATTGTTTCTTTGAAGAGTCAGGTGTACATGACAAATAAGAACTTGAGAAACAATGGTAAACTGTTCTAGGAAATGAGATGGTTCAAGGAATTCTTCATTTATTAGGAATGGATGATTTATTGTGATAGGCTATGGGTATGATCCCTGAATAAAAATGGTATGTTGGCATTTCAATTAGCATATACTGGTTGAGCCAGTATTTTTCCACAGTCATGAGAAGGATTGACATTGACTACTGCATATTGGAGGACTTTTTGGTGGTTCCAGAAGTTGGGAAAATGATTTTTCAACAAAAAATGAGACAAAGAGGGTAGAATGGAATGAATTTGGTACTGAAAATGAGGAGTATTAGAAGAATACTTACATGCATCATAAGATTATTTTTTAAAGGAAAAAACACTCTTCAACATGTTATATTTTTTGAGCAGCATGCATTCAAACTATGATATCTTTGTCATTTCTCAACAAAAAATGAGTGATTTAAAATGATCTAGAAATCTCATATTGTGTAGAACAAGACCCAGAAAATGTTTGAGATATTTCTTTATGAGCTATAAGTAGTTTGCATCAGAAAACACTGCTATCAAAACAATCTTCAATATATTTTTTATTGAGCATCATGAAGTGAAACTGTGATATCTTGTTCATTTCTCAACAAAAATGAGTAATTAAAAATGATATGGAAATTTCAGATCTTGTAGAATAAGACATAGAAATCGTTTGAGCTACTTCTTTTCGAGATGTGGAAATTTTCATCTAGAAAACACTGTTATTTTAACATAAACTCCTTAAATAAGCTAAATCTTTTCTTTTACCTCCTCTACAATGCCCCATTTCATTTTGCATTTGTCCTCCCAATATACTTGCACAAATAATCCATAGAAATCTTTGTCTCTATTAACCTACACAAAGTTTTTTTTGCATTTCTTGCATGCATGAATTGGTATTTAATCTAATACATGCAAACAAGAAATATTTTAGAATAGGAAACCTAAAACAATTTAGATCCTACAAAAATATATTATTTTACAATTTTTATAAAGATTAAGAAAAATTATCATCAAATTCCTATTGTATCCATTCCATCACACCAAAATACATGGGTAACTAGCCGATGTAATTGTTGTGTATATAGTAAATGGAACTAGATACGAGTTTTATTCGATGACAATGCATATTTATATTATGAATTTTCATCCATATGTTGATTAAGGTAGTCAATATTATCAACAACCTACAATATCATATTGAAATGATCAATATGAATATAATAGAAATATTTCTTAATATAATAAATAATTGCATAAACATATGTCTGATGGATTAATATGAAATAATGTTTCCATTTTATTGAGAAGGGGAGGGCTTCTTTTGGCAATCTCCATCAAGTTTATAAATCTAATTGTAGAAATAAAATTTAATCTATTTGCAGAAATAAAATTACAGAAAAATAAATTCTAAATAAGTTATTGAATAAGAATCTCCTGTCACAAATCTTGCTAAGAGGTATTCTAATTTCATTAGAATACTCTTTTAGAAAACTATGAGTCTCCTAATAACACCATAGTCCCCGATAATGATGCCAAAAATGACGGGTCATTATATTACCAGTCATTTAACCAAATCATAGACAAGTTGGTGTCATTATAACCAAGATGGTGTCTAAAGCTGTATGAAAAAGGATAAATAAAATCTTATTCAACAATACTTCTTCCTAAGAAAACATACATAAATTAAACATGCATGAAAAAGAAACACACAACAACTAAAATACTGAAATAAATCTGCAATAAATAAAATATACTAAAAAATAAAAGAAAAATCCTCCTCCTTAAGGAAGAACAGATTTCTGCCATTCACTTCCCTTTGGATTTGGAAAAACTACAATTAACTTTTAAAACTACACTTGTATTGATTCAAAACTAATTTACAAAATATGCCCCCCTTTCCAAATATATGGAAGAGGTATTTATAGCCATTACTCCTAGTTTACTTGGTCCACACTCAAAGAACTAACTACCTATTCTTGGATGGATTTATTTAAAGCAATAAATAATTAAAATTTTTTGACTAAAATGACCCACTTATCGTGGAAAATATTTCTACAACTCATCCCTTTAATATAGGAATACAAAGTGGGAGAGTACTTATTCAACATTCCTAATACTATTTCACTATTTACTCGTCCTTGAAACATGGAGAGAAAATGGAGTGTTAGGTATATGATGTTGAATTCTTCTTAGAATGCCACATACATGCATGGATTTAATTTGCCACATGTTTGGATCTATATTCTTGATTGATGATGTGGAAGCAAAGAGTGGGCTGAATAGTTCAGTGCTCCTTTACATTATTTTGGAACAAACCAAAATACTTTCACTAGCTAGGCATATCCGTAGTTATGTGAAGAATTTGCATAATTAGGCATTTCCGTAGTTGTGTGAAGAATTTGCGTAGCTGGGAATTTCTGTAGCTGTGGGAAGAATTTCCATAGGTAGACATTTCCGTAGATGCATGAAGAATTTCCGTATCTCCAATCTATGAACTTGGAGTAGAGTTGTTTATGACCTATTTTCTACACACTATTGTATTCCAACTTTAGAAGAAATAACAACAATTATATTGCGAATATATTTGTAAAGAGATGATAAGATAAATCCTATATTCTACCTTAAATATGATATTCATTATTAAAACTACATCTAAATTCACTTGAAAGCTTTATTTTATGAGAGAGAATAATAGTGTTATTTGGTGATATAATGAGACATATTTTGGTCTCATCAGTACCCCCTTCTCCATCAATGTTGGAAATATGATTAGAACCCCTTCTTTTTAGAGTAGCAATATGGAATAACTTTGTGTTCTTATCTCCCTCTTTAAGCCACTGCACTCTAGATTTCTATCTCTGAAAATTTTCCTCAGTTTGAAGAATGTTATGGTAGTTAGCAAGAAATTATTTCTCTTTTTTCTGACTCTCCTCAATTCTTTCACAACTACAATCTTTCATTGAGGCCTACAATGTTGTTATTTCACTTTCAAGAGAACTTTTATTTTCAAAAATATTACCAAAGCTAGTTTAATTCCATACTTTTAATTATTTTGTTTTCACATTAGCAATTTTTTTTGAAACTCTAAACATACAAAAACCCTTAAATCTTGAGATCCCACCATTTTTTGACCAGATTTGTAATATCCTCATGTTACAACCACATTTTTTCAAATCTGAATGGAGTTATTCTTCTTTTCTTGTCTTTCACTTGGAAAAGTAAGGGGTTGTGATCTTAACCTATTCTTGGAAGGGAAAGAGATAAGCCTCCTTATTCAACCTTCTCTAAGAGGTTAGAGCTCTATCCAATTTGACTTGTATCAATTGATCCCCTTTTCTCCTATTAGACCAAGTATACTTACCCCCTTTTAACTATGTATCCATAAGTATATTTTACGTTATGAAGTCCTGCAGGTCTTCCATGCTTTCAATGAGGTCAATATTTCCTCCTTTCTTCTCTCAAGAATTAAAGGAGTGTTAAAATAACCCATAACTATCCATTCAGACTCAGAGATAATACCATGGAACTTGGACAACTAATTCCAGAAGTTTTTCCTCTCTTTTTTTGATTTGGAGTATAAATATTTGACAATACCCATATTTACTTGGTTTTATTATCTTTGAATATCATAGCCAAGTAGTTGTCTTTTCTATGTAAGTTCCATCCATGAAGTTTGTACAAATCCCAAAGGTTAGCAACACCCCCAGTAGCACCTCTAGAGATAACCACCACAGCCTCAACCCTACTCCAACAACTATTTTTAGCTTACAAAACTACTCCTCCATTTTAGTCTCCTGAATTGCAATAATATCAACTTTATATTTAAAATTAAGCTCCTTAATAATCCTATATTTAATTGACTTATTCAAACCTCTTACATTCCAAGATATTATATTCATTTAGACACTTGATATTTTGATCTTATAAAGCTCCTCATATTGAGTTTAGATTGGGTTCCATCATCAATATCTCTTTGGCTAATCTTTTTCTTGACTGCTTGTTTGTTTGGTCTACCAAATCCTATTAACTTTTCCTTGGGATTAGGTTTTCCTCTAGAAATTTCCCTAATTTTAATTGGATTTTTCAAGGTTTTTGATGAATTTTTATCCTCTCTGCCAACCTCTTCCCTTCTTTCACTATTTCCTTGATTTTCTTTGTTTGGAGATTTCACTTCAGCTATAATACTCTTGATTCTACTAGCTTCTGAATTTTCTGCAGTTCCAACTTTAGGAAGATTCAAAACCTCCTCAGAACCCATCAACTAATCAAAGGGATTGGAGAAGGGACCTAAAATTTCTTCCAAATTTTCCTCCTCATTGTCTCTTTTCAAAATGTAAATAGTGTTTTTCTTTTCTGAGTTCTCACCTAGAAGAGGCTCTAACTTCTTAGATGATAACATCCTTTCCACCTATATATGTGTTTTAGCTGCTTGGAAATGAGGATCAAATAAGTCATTCCTATTGTTCTTCCTATTCCTTAATTCAATAAATCCTTTAGTATATACATTTGGTGAACCATGAAATTGGGAAATATCAACCTCATATTCCTTAGTATGTTCATTTCCATTATTCTCATTTATTATAATGCCCTTATCTGGGGATAGAGATCTAGCCATTTTAGTCTGTATAGGAGTATCCATTCCTTTTCCTTTATCATGAACATTCTTGGGTTTGGGAATTTCTTTATAAACCTATGTGACTACCATTTTGCATTGTTGTTTCACATGTCCGCATCCTTGGAATTTTTCATATCTCTAAGGAAATTTTTTAAATTCAATCTTTTGTTCCTACATTCCCACCTGTGATTTCACTGTTATGGATTTTGGTAAGGACGATCCCATCAATGAATATATAAAAAACCTAGCACAAACACCCCTTGTTTTTATAAGAGTTGAATTTTCCACAGCCCCAAAAGTACCAAGGGTACTAGTAATCACTTTAAAAATTTCAACATCCCACAGTTCCATAGGTAATCCCGAAAAGCACACCTAGAAAAGGAACTGGTTAATATTTTCTTTTTTAGGATTAAACATCTACATCTATTTACAGAGAAATAGACCTAATTTACCAAAAAAACCACAGACCATCATTTAGGAACCTTTGTGGATCTTCAAGATTTTTGAAATTAAGTAAAAATAATCCATTGGTTAGAGTTGTCACCTCGAAATGACCCTTTGGTTTCCATTTCTAGATGGACCAAGATCTTATCGATTCAATATTTGGTCTTCCTCCCATAAGATTTCCAATCAAAGAATGTTCCATAATACCCATAGTTCTATCAATGATGCTATCAGGAATGTCAAGATACATACCCATGTTGCACTTCTTAAACTAGAGGATAATCCATAGGATTTTCTCCATTCTAGATCTCAAAACATTTGTAAATGACTGTGAGGTACCATCCGTCCCAAGAATCACGTGCATAGGGATCGTCAATGACACAGTCTCACATGTCTTTATATCTCACTGTCTCTGGTGCTCCTACTGGTGGAACCTACCTCTATTGGTGTAGGTGGTATTTTTCTTCACTTATTTAGTGTTATTCCACTTCACCGAGTGAGTCATCTCACTTAGGTGGACATGGATCTAGGTGTCATCTTAGTTATGACAGATTCTCTTACAAAATATTTCATATGTGTAAGTGTGTCATAGGAGTTACATTCCCATTTTGGAAAGTAACTCCTCTTCTCCATTATGGAGGTATATTGTCTTACATGGGAGTTACACATTCACTCCCCTATTTGTACTCACCTGCTTTGATCTATGATAAGCCTAAGCCAAGCCAAGCAATTCCATTCTACTCCATTTTTGAATCTTAAGCTCTCATATGCATGCACATTACTTTATAAAGCTTTCTTGATTTAATCTTGCAACTCCTACACTTTGGTGAAGTACAACTATTCAATGCATGTGAATTCCTTCTAGGTCTTCATCCTTCACTCCTTCATGGTATCAGAGCTCAGGGAATGGAATCACTTTTCTCGTCATTATTGCTCCACCGTGTAGTTGCTTGTGTAAGCTCTCACTTTTTCCATGTGATTTAATTTCATATTTTGAGATTTATTAGTGGTTTGTGTTTTTTGTTGGTTGTACGTGTGTTCAGATCAAGAAGATTGTCAGTTCAAAAGAAGGATGCAGTTTGAGATATGTTGAAAGGATGCAATTGAGCTATCCAAATAGCTCATGCATTGCCTTGGGCAACTTGACTTGCACTTGACTCACCTGCTCACTTAACACGGCGGTCTAATCTCTATCTCAGCATGTTTTTTAGTTACCTACATTACCTTGGTAGCTTGGCCTATGTTGATCTAGCTGACCCATGCATTGGTCTCTATAGCTCGTTTCATCATCTAAATCAACTGCCCTGCACTCAACCTCCATGCTAGGCATCTCGAGCTCATGTATTGGTTTTTTGGAATTTTTTTTATGGCATATGGTTGATGTCTAACTCAGCTCAACCTGTGTTGTGCCCTTACTTGTGCATCTGTTTTAGCTTACTTAGCTCACAGACTAGCTTGAATCAACTCAGGTTTGTTTTTGTTCTTGGTCGACGGATCTTTAACTCGGCTTGCATTGGTTTAAACTCAACTCAGGCCGCTAATTTTTTGTGTTGCATTTGTTCACATCTACGTCTATTGGATCTATTTTTGGTGTGAACATGTGTTGCATTGACATAGTTTATATAGAGTTGATTCAAGTTTCCCTCGTGCACTGGTCTGCGGAATCCTTCGACTCATGCGCATTCGCTGCAGGTGGTTGTCCCTCTGGTCATTGCAACTCAGTATTGCTTCTCCTTCCACTACTGTTTCATGTTACTTGGCCCATTGCCCCATAACTCGAGCTGTTACCTACCATGGGAATCCCTACACTCTTCATTACACTGCTTATGCTCTGGTCGACATGTTCTCTCTTCTGCCTTCCTCGACGGTTACCTGTAACTCCAAACTCACTATCATTACATTATAGCTGTTACTTGATTCTTTTGCCACATGGACTCTACATTGGGCTCACTGATCTACTACATGAAGAATAGGTGGGATTACTTAATCCCTGTTTAACGGTTAAAATCTTCCCAGCTCATAACACCTTCCTCTCTGTTTGAGTACTTGGTGGTTGATTTCAACTCTTTGGATTTGCTCATTCATGGTTTTGTGGGCACCTTGGTCTTTGAGCTCCATGTTGTGCATTCAATCACATATCCTTCAAATTCTCTGCCCTTGTTATGTGTTGTTGGATCAGATGAATTTAGGATTCTTCCCCCGTGCTCGTGCTAGCTCCTCAGGAAGTTGCTCTTGGCTGTTTCTCTACTTGATCTGTTCAAACACGTCATTACTCTGCACACAAGGTGGTTATACCCTGTAGCTTGACCTTATTTCTAACTCAGGCCAACACATATCTAGTTCTCTAGACCTGACCACCCTCCTACATGGCATTACACATGGATTTGGCTTAGTCAACTTCCCATCTTGCCAACAGAGGTAGCTTACAGCTCTGTGCATCCATGGCTTGACACTTCACTGTGCCCTTCCCTTTTAGACATTGTTTGGTGGTTAAAACAATCCTATTTTTAATGTTTTAAGGAAAAAACATTCATTTTATGGCATTGTAATAATTGTTTGGGCTCTATTTGCTTGTAATTATGTCCTTTATTCATGTGTCGAAGACGAAGGGTGAGGTCTAGGGTTGGCAGGAGGCTAATCTCCCCTCACAAGAAAAAAAACACTACCTAAAATTTGATGCCATTTCCAACAAGTACTCACATGACACCCTTTGCACCCATTTCGGAAACTTTTTTAATCAGTTTGTAAAGCTTATTGGTATTTTCCATCAGTTGCGGGAATCATTTTCTTGCTATAACTTTTGACTTGCTGCTCAGTTTTGAGCACTTCTTTAGTCAAAGTTGCATGATTTTTCACACATGACATGAATAAATTTTCAGTTTTATAAATGCACTACTTTATAAAGTGCCACATTCTGAGGGGGTTCACTAGTACTCTTGGGTTTTTACATGTAGATGCATTATCGGCCGAGTTTGACGTATTGCATTCGTGCACCTTGCAATTCTTACTTCCACATCATGAAGGGTACTATTTCTAGACTTGAGTGTCGTAGGATCACTTTACATCCTCTAATACTTCTTATTGGGAGAGAGAACTATTCATCTTGGCATGCTTCCATGGAACGTTACTTCACTATGAGGGTCTTTCACCCTTCTTACTTGGGCCAGTTCTTGCACCCACTGAGAACCATTGTCTTGAGGAGTTTCTTGACACTTGCAACCATTTTTTTGGTCACTTGATGATGCATGTCTCTCAATCTCTCTGGTTTCATGTGGCAGACTCAGATCCTCCCCACCATGTTTGGAGCATTCTTCAGTCCCTCTATGGAGACCCTTCACATACTGCCACCATTGTTGTTGCTTCTGATTGAGTTGTCTCCTCTTCTTCATGTGATGAAAGTTCCACTGACATAGACTCACTTGGTTCTACTTCTGATGACAAGGATTGTGTACCCAGTTTTGATGTTGAGAGTACTACAGAGGACTCTTCTCCTCCTTCTCTCACAATTTCAAAGAGTTTTGAAACTTCCCACATCTCATCATATATTGAGTAGTCTCCTACTGAGCCTTATGCAATCATCATATCCACCACTTTTCCACCTTTAGTGTGTGAGGCCCCTTTCACTCCTCTACCTTCATTGGATGACTCATACCTATCTGACATCACTCTTATGTTTGTTGAGCCCCCTCATTGGGATGAGTATCTGCCTGACCTTAGTCATCTTTTCACAGAGTACACTTGTGATGTACTACAGGTTCCTCATCCATCTACAGGTATTTCAAAGGAGTTCATCATCTCCATTGTTGGGAGTGCCCCTTCTGGGACTCTTACCACTTCCACTTTTTTGGAGACCTTCATTGATCCACCCTTACTTGTGGATCCATTTTCTATTGTGGGGGATGTTTTGTTTCCTTCACATCAGTTGGACATCCTTTCTACAGGTGTTCACCCTTCATACTCTGACATTTCTACACACGTGGCATTATCTTCGGTTCCTTGGCACTCACTTGCTATACCTATGTCACACTTTCATGGACCAGACTCGGAGTTCTTCATGCTGCTGCCTTCAGTTTCCTTCATGGAGTGGGCAGACTTCCAACACGTCATTTTTGTCCTTCCTAAGGGTAGGCACACAATTCAGTGTGGATGGCTCTTCTTCAGTCTAGAGGTAATGGATTTTTTCATCGATATTCTTCTAGGAGACTTCCTAGAGCTGTAAAGTTCAAATCTATCCATGGCATCTTCAACATTCATCTCATCTCCCTCTTCTTCTCTCTTCTTCTTCTTTTCAAGAGATTGCCTCTTTGTACATGGGTACCTTTACAGGCTCGTCTGTGGCTGGACCCATCTTTGGCATCTTTCTTAGATTAGAGAGTGGACTTGTCTCTCTTTTGGGGGGGGGGGAGTTTTTCCCACTGGGTTTTCTCCTTTTACTCCACTTTTTGAGAGTTTCTTATACATGGGTACCTCATCAGGCTTTGTGCTGGGACCCATTTCTCATTTCTGACTTTCCGCCTCATCCTAAGTTACGATGAAGGGGGGTGTTGGTGTAGGTGGTATTTTTCTTCACTTATTTAGTGTTATTCCACCTCACTGGGTGAGTCATCTCACTTAGGTGGATATGGATCTATGTGTCATCTTAGTTATGACAGATTCTCTTATCGAATCTGTCATATGTGTAAGTGTGTCATAGGAGTTACATTCCCATTTGGGAAAGTAACTCCTCTTCTCCATTATGGAGGAATATTCTCTTACATGGGAGTTACACACCCACTCCCCTATTTGTACTCACCTCCTTTGATCTATGATAAGCCTAAGCCAAGCCAAGAAATTCCATTCTACTCCATCTTTGAATCTTGAGCTCTCATATGCATGCACATTTCTTTACAAAGCTTGCTTGCTTTAATCTCATAACTCCTACACTTTGGTGAAGTGTAACTATTCAATGCACGTGAATTCCTTCCAGGTCTTCTTCCTTCACTCCTTCAGCCTCCCATCTGTTTCCCACCCATCATTGTTTGAAAACTTTCCTCCCTCCTCGAGCTCCTCTCTCCCACCCATGAGCTCTTTTCTACCACCCATGAAAGAAGGATATTATCAATTGGTTTTAATTATTATCACTGTATGATAAGATAAAGGTATTATCATGTTTACTATTTGATAAAATTAAGGTATTTCCATTACCACCATTTGATAAGTTTAAGTATAATCATTACCACTGTTGATATGATTAAGGTATTATTATTACCATTGTTTCATAAGATTAAGTTATTAACATTATCACTATTTGATAAGGTTAAGGTATCAATCATTGGCATTGTTTGTAAAGGTTAAGGTTTTAATCCTGATCACAATCAATCTGATTAAGGTTGTAAACTTACCACTACTGAAAAGGTTAAGATATTAATTCATAACACTCTTTATGTGCTTAATATATTAATTGATATCATTTTAAGATCAAAATAAGGTATTAATTCTTACCATTCCTTTTGTTGTGGATATTATGGTTGGGTGACAGTAGTTGTTGATATTGAATGACTTCTGTGAATTTTCTTTATAAATGAGAAATATGTTTTCATTATTGGATTAATCCAATGTAAAGATGGCTTGAATGGACTAAGTTAATATTGTTTGATGATATTAAGATTATTAATCTTATTGATCAAGAATATAACTGTAATGCACTTACTATTTATTATTATGTATAAGTTTACTTCCTTATGGTATGGGATGGTAATGTAACTAATAAGGATTACTACATTAGTCTCATTCACTTAGTAAAATTGATATTATTTGGAAAATGAATATGTTGGAATTGTTGAGATGTTTTAGTATACTCATTGTATTGCAATAGATGAAAAAGGTGATGAGAATGAAAAATTCATGCCAGTTCATTTTGAACTAATTGTTTTATCATATTTATCTCTCCTACAATGGGTGGAGTTAAGTTATCTTTTGTGGATGATTAAAGAAATAATTATGCATGGTTTACATGCTTGGATAAGTTGATTAAATTTTATTATTTTTATGGCTTCTTGTAAGATAAATTTATAATTCGTAGATATATTAATGAAAGAAAGGAAATTTATCTTGTTATAATTAAAATATTATCTCGATAATCTTATTATACTTTGTAATTATTATTATTATATAAATGATAATGATGATGTTTATTTGTACTTTTAAGTATGGATTTTTTATTACTGATTTAGAGCAGAATGTTATTATATAAATTGAATGGAAAATTTTATTATTATCTGATGATTCATCATTAAGTTGTTATTTATGTACACTAGTATGAAAAGACAATGAAGTAAATGTATCTATGATATAATTAACAATGTGAAAACATTTAATTGGGTATGATGTAATGTACCTTTAGTAAAAACAATTATGTGAATAATAATTAAGTATTATAAATGAAAATGTCCTTATGTACATATGCGTGTTTGCTGTGATAATAAAATAAGTTAACTTAAATCATAATAATGATAAAAATGTGTAAGGAAATAAGAGATAAAATATGTGGAATAATCCCTTACAGAATCACAACAGTAGAAACTAATATGCAGAAAATATTACAGATCTCAAATAAAAGTGTAGAATAAATAACACAACACAGAGAGACAATATTTAACGTGGTTCACCCAATTTGGGCTGCATCTACCAAGAATCACTTGCTCAAATTTTATTACAAGCCTCCACTCTCTCAATACAATACCCAGATCCATTTGGAGCTATGATCAACAAACTCTACAGAATTTAAACCTGAATTCAAAGCACATCTGTAATACATTTGCTTGTCCTTTTATCATATGCATAAGACCATATAAATAGACAATTGATTAAGAAGTTTGATACAAAACCATGGGTATCAAAACCATGGGCAAAAACTGGGGGTATCAAAACAATGGGTACCGAAAAACCATGGGCCCAAAAACAACCCATAACGGTTACCCATTACCCATGGGTTAATAAACCACCCATGAACATTTTCTTTGGGGGCTTCACCCCCGAACCCCCTTTTTTCGCTCACTAGAAAGTGAGATCGCCGTAAAAATACCTAAGTATAACACACAAAAGGCATATATACATACCCAAAATTGTAAGGTACTTCACTACCGGAACAACGTAACATGTGCCCCAATGATGATACAGGTCTCCTCGCAAGGTGTTCAGGATCCGAAAAAGCTCCCCAAGTATGCATTAAGATCCCGCATGCCCCGCTTAGCCCCTACGTGCTTTGTTGTTCTCTTTTCCCCTTTTTTCTTTGTGTTTTTCTCTTTAGTTACGAAACCGTCACCCTACTCAGGGCGGCGGTCCTTCACGCATTTTCTAGAATGCTCTTTTAACATGACTTACGTAAAAATTTCAACATTTACCAGCTTTTTTCACTGCCTTTGGCTTGCATTAATGATTCTGGTTCCCTGGAATAGTGTTTTGGCATTGTTTATGGTTTAAGAAATCAATTTGGTTTTTAACTTTCGGTAAATGAAAATGCTATAAATAGTTGGCTTGTGCTCAAGCAAATGGCCCCTCAAGTTTTCCTCTCAATTTCTCATTTCAATAGCTTAGTCTTCCATTTTGTCTAGGATTCATAGTTTTTTTTCATTGCATGCTTAGTTAGTGTTATTTTTCCATCAGAAAGCCACATATCCATCTTGTGCAAGTGCTGTCATTACTTCATGCAATCCATTAAGGTAGAACAATTTAATTTTTAGTAAGAATCCATTAAAGTTGCAGGTTGTACTAATTAAAAAAGATAGTTTTAGGTTCTAGACGTTTTATGTTGCATGACTCGCAATAAATCCCGCTAGGAATTACATAAGCCAAGCTCTGTACTCTTGCGCTATCCCTCTCCTACTCGCATTGTATTCAGTCTGTATCCTAAGTTGCCTTTGTTCCAATATCTACTTTTGTTGATGCTAGCATTACACACTTTTCTGGATCCACGTGAGTAGAAAGGAACAAGGAAATCACACTGAGGGGACATAACCACACACACCATCATATTTGCCACTTTTATGTAAAATCCAGGTTCTAGCTTTCAAATTTCTAGTTAGAAGCATATCAAATAGAGTAGCCAATCATCTTATTTCAGTTAATTTTACTTTCAATATTGCCAGGGAAGTTGTGGGGATTGATAGTTTCTGAGAAACTATGATTCACTCCTCACTTCTAAGGTAGGATCGAGAGTCTTTTAAATAGATTAGATCAGTTGTTTCACTGTTTATAATAGATTCACAACTGCACAGGCAAGTAGCTATACTCGATTGCTTTGTTTGTTTTAAATTCGTTATTAGATTAGTTGTCAATTTCTAGATATATTAAAAAAGTTTCTCTTTCAATTTCGTTCAATTAGTTATTTAGAAAAACTCAAAAATAGAGAAGTTATATATGTTGTAGATAAATTTCACATATTTAATTTTATGTTGTTGCAGTTTGATTTACACTGTTTCTTTTGTATGACAATCATGGGACCTAGGGAACCCAGAGAATACATATTCGAGCCAATCGTGCCTCAACCCAATCTCGTCATAGCAATAACCGAAATAGATCAGAATCTTAGAATCCAAGTTTTCCGAACAACAATAGACTTGCAACAGATCAGCTCACAAATTAGTGGGTTAAACATAGAAGACGTCCAAGCGCATACGTTTTGGTCAAATAAGCCAAACTACAGATTACCCTAGATACATATCCACATGATTGCAGAAGGGTTTGAAAGAGAGAAAATGTTCGGTTTTGATCCTTTGGTCCCACAGCCAGATGCCGAGAAGGAATATAATTATTAATTCTGAATATAGAGGCCGAGAAGGCATATGACTATTGGATACTAGGGATTAGGGATTGATCCCACACATGACCATAGCAGGTCCACAACAACCACGAGTCTATGGTTGTGACCCACAAATCCCACAACCCAATGAGTCCACAGGTCAATTTGAAGTTGACGCTGGCTTACGCACATTAATATTTAGATCTACTCCACTTCCACCTATCATCATCACACAGTTATCCTTGTTAGACGTAGCAGCTAACAAAGCTAAGAATTTTTGGACTAGGCTAGAGAATCACCCATAGATTCAACTATATTTATTATCCACCCTATGACCCTGTTTAGAGACATACACGAAACTATCCCAGGTCATTTTCCATGTACTCCACAACCCATAGACCCAATCATGCTAGAGCTCGATATTGATTGGAGCCTTTGGGAAATCATCCTTACCGATCGATCTATCACACCAATTCAGGTTAGGATGGCCTTCTTTACCTTAGATTCACAGTTTCCACTAGTGCGTGTCAAACACATAAGATTGCTTAACTACTTTTTCTGCATCCCACACATATTCCATCCCCACCAGCTATCTCAACATGACCTCGGGAGGTCGGGTGTGAGGAAGAGTTAATTGTAGATTCCCATGCTCGTTTGTCACTTTTCCATCATACAAAATTGGTGAACCTGACATGAAAGTTCCTACTTTCCAAATTTGGAGTCTTATTATTACTTGTGTTTTCAAATCATTTTACTTTTCGTCTTTTCCACCTCATTTTCCTTCACATCAGCTTTGCCACCAAAATTGGTTAACCTGACGTGAAACAAACAACTACAACATCTTCCATATCTCTATTCTCCCACTGTCTCTCTTTCCCATTATTCTGCGGGTATTCATATACCCCCTGAATATGTCGGGATTCGATGTATATGGTAGACCTCTCTTAGGTATTGAGGCATACTACGCTCAACTGAATAGACAGTCATCACCCTCATTCTCAGTATGGGGTGACAATTATTCGGACAACCGGTTTTCAACACAAACTCCACCTCTAAGGACTAGATATACCTCATCCTTCTAAACAGAGGAGTTGGATCAGCTCTCTCAAACAAAACAAATAGATCCTTCAGGCTCAAACAATATGACATTCACAAGAGAATCTGGTTCATCTCCTCAGATACTACTTAGACAACAAATTAGTAGAAAATCAGACCCATACTTGGTTTTATATGATGAACATTCAGTGCATTATGCCAGAAACGAACAACGCTCTTGGATTATGTACCCACCTGTAGGAAGTTTACAAGCACAACCCAAGGTCTCTTTTCAAGAAAATACCTCCATGCCACTACATATAGGAAATTCCCTCGGGGAAACTTGGCTGGGAAGCAATTAGTTCATAGCGGGATATCACATGCCTATAAAACACTAAGATATACAACAAACGCCACTAAGGCAAAATATCGTGACTTCACCAAATGAGGTCATTTCAACTTTAGTAGAAAAAGTTAGGGGGTTAGAAATTGCTCAGGAAAATCACCATTCTCAATTCATACAAGCAGGAAGTTCTAATCCTCCACACCATCCTAGCCAAATATACCTTCTCATAGGAATGGGCACATTGGGCATGCCTCCTCAGTATTCACAACAAATTCCAACTAGAACTACCATTTCTAACACTACTCCAATACCTCCCGGTCTAGTACAAAATAATCCATTCCTAGACAATTCCCCTTCATACTTAAACATGTACTCCAAATCACCACAAGGGGATATGTTCTCCTCTCTTGGCATGGTTGCTCAAACATAGGGGTTTCCTTATGCCCCTGCCAATGCATACGCTCTACCATATCAACAACCCATTCCACCGCCGCTCCCTCAGCAAGCACCACCAATGGTCGAAACCTATGCGATAGGAACTTATTCAGAATATTTGAAATAACCCTTAGATTTCACCATACAAAGTGTTATGATTCCAAGAAATCTTCCCAATTTTCCCAAATAAAAATGTGAGGGAGATCTAAATGCACGTATCAAGGCTTACTCCACAGCCATTCGAGAACTACTCCCTTCAGATGGGGTTGTTGCTAAAATATTCCCCAAAAATTTGGAAGGCATTGCTCTCGATTGGTATTATAGAATACCTGAGGCTTCCATCCATTCATTTAAACAACTCGTCTCAGAGTTCATTAAGGCATTTGATATGAACAAGCTATTGAGAATAGGAATCAGGGAATTCTTACACATTAAGCAAGAACATAATGAATTTGTCGCTCATTTCATCCAAAGGTGGTGTACAGTTCTTTATTCTTTAGCTAGTGCTCCAAACATGGACCAAATGGAACTATGTGATTTATTCCTTCATTCTCTCAGTAGAGAAGAGAAGGAAGAATTCCAGAAGTTCCCACTAAGGACTTACGATGAAGTGCTTGAGATCGCTCTCTGAATAGATCAAGCAGTAATATATAGCGGTTGTAAGATGTATGGAACAAACGGGAGGTTAATCACCTCCAACCAGAATACTACGGCTTATCCTACTACCACAAATGCCAATCAAGGACCTAAAGTCCTTAATAAAAATCATGGAGCGATAACAGATGGAGTAACTGATCAGGCCAAAAGGGTCAATGTTGTGAATACTCCACCACTAATGAACAACTAATGAAATAACAGCTTTACCCCATTAATCAATGCAGTAGATTTTAATCATCCACAACAACAACAACAAAAATTATGAAACCCTACACACGGTCCAATCCAAAACTCAATTGGTTGTCAAAACCAGAATCAAAACCAAAAACAACAAATGTAAAACTTTAATCCTAATAGGCAATGGTTTGATCAAAGTTTTGGGCCACAATATGCACCGAACCAGCAAACTAGGAATTACAATCCTAACTCGTATTGTGGTTTTCACAAAATCTGAGGCCATGACACTAGAACATGCCGTGACTACAATAAATTCATGCAATGTTTGCCAGAGGAACAAAGGCAACTTTTCATAGATATGTTCTTGGCAGATCCTACATCACCGACACCAAATAATTTTACAAGGAAAGTTTCAACTCAAAATTCAACCCTTAAGATCTTTAATGATCCACTCCCAAATCATAAAAACAATAGGTTAAATCTGAATGGGACAAACAAGGGTGTAATAACAGGAAACAACGATCATGAAGCCTCAACTTCACTAAATCCATTAGTTGCGCCACAATTAGGAAGTCAGCCATGACTCAAGATAGTCGGTTTAGTGGAGTTAGATGTTGAACTACCCATGGAAGCTGTAACAAGGACACGAGAGTATTCCTCTCAGCCAAGTCCAAGTTACCTACCAGAGATAGATAACATCCAACAAATGTTAGTAAGACCCGTAGGTGCCTATGATTTAATAAATGATCTAACAAAAACCTTCTCGCACATTTCTTTTTTAGACTTACTAAATAATTCTCCTACCCACAGGGCTGCTCTTTTGGAGGCATTAGGTTTAGGTCATTTAATTAACATCACTCCATCTCCCGAAACACAGGTGAACCATATAGAATTTGATATTCACCCTTCGGGGCAGCCGGACAGGGATACCGAATTCATATTCAAAATAAACAAAATACCAACAGATGCTGAGATTACACGCCGAGGTGATCCAGCCTTACATTTGCAAGTATGGGTTTATAACAATTATGTGAAATGCGTGATGGTTGACGATGGGGTAGTAGTTAACATAGTCCCCTTCTCTTTCCTTCAAAATCTAGGGTATGGAGAAATGAATTGTTCCACGACTCGAAATACACTAAGAGGCTATGATAGCCTTAAAGCCACGTCAATTGGAACTATAACACTACCGGTCACCTTAGGACCCAAAACAATCCTACCTAAGTTTTATATTATAGATCGGGAAACCAACTATAATATGATCCTTGGCCGACCATGGATACATTGTATGAAGGCAATCCCTTCTACATTATTCCAAGAAGTAAGATTCTTGAATTTAGGAAAGGTGTTCATATATAAAGGTGATCCAAAACCATTTGATATACACCTAGCTGACTTAAAGAAAAGACCAGGCATTCACTCAAAATTTGAACTCCCAACAAACCAACTTAATAAACCCACAAACACAAAACCAGAGGAAAAGCTGATACCTACGATAGATCTTGAGACTATGAGCCTAGTCAAGATGATCCCAGCCCTCAAGGATGAGGTCAAGATTGTAGAAACAATATCATTAGGAACTACTGCAAAAATCATTGAATTACTAGAACAGGATCTACCAATGTTCCTACCATTTGATTATGTAGGCATGGGATATACCTTAGGTGTTGGTTCTCTTCCAGCAGAAGATCTCTACATGGTAGAAGTAGAATATGTTAACACAAAAATATCCTGACACTCATATTCCTAGCTAAATATTGGACTCTCCATTTCAATGGAGCTAGATGTCATTATGGAGCTGGGGCAGGTGTAATCTTTACTTCTCTCGAAGGAAAATTCCTACCATTTGCCTTTAAACTAAATTTCAAATGTACAAACAATGGCCCTGAGTACGAAGCCCTCCTCCTTGGCCTCATCCTAGTTAAGAGGATTGGTGTTAATAATATTATGGTGTTAGGAGACTCACAATTGCTAGCAAACCAAGTCTCTGAGATGTATGAAACCAGAGCCAAGCACGTATAGCTCTACAAAACATCTGTATTGAATTTAAGCAAGGAGTTTGACTTCATATCAATTGAAGCACGTGAGAACAAAATCTTCTCACCGATTCAATAGCAACCTCGGCATCATGCTTCACTCCAAACAGTGAGTTGGAAGAAACCCATTTCATGGTATCCCTTCGTGCCGAACCATTAGTGAAAAAAATGTCGAACCCTCTTTTAACGAATAGAGATGAGAACAAATCTATTATCCTAGATCACATTGATAGTGATACAACCAATCTTGATTACTTAAATGCCTATGCAGTGTTACATCTCACCCATCATGTGATAGATTTATCCTTAATCCTGCATTCGTCTTCTTACTTTGGAAATTTCGTGATAGAGCTTCCCCCACAAAAGGAGCTCATCATATACATGGTAGAGAACGGAGATGATTTGGAATTACCTCCGGCCCCACCTGAGTTCGAAGAAGGTAATGCTTCTTTAATCGAAGAAACAATTGATATTAACATCGGAACAGAGGATGAACCAAGGATATTGAAATTAGGATCCTCTTTAACTCCATCAGAAGTAGAAATACACAATAGAATCCTCAAAGAACATCAGAAGGATTTCACATTTAATTAGAAAGAAATGATAGGGGTTGCACCACACATCACAGTACATAAACTCGTCACTAAATTAGACATAAAGCCGATTAAACAAAAATCAAGGCCAATGAAACCTAAGGTAGTTCTCATGGTGAAAGAGGAGGTAATGAAACTCCTCCAAGTAGGATTCATCAAACCAGTCGATTACTCTCAATGGGTATCTAATATCGTTCCCGTTCTCAAAAAGAATGGGAAGATATGCATCTGCATAGAATTCTGAGACATTAACAAGGCATGTCCTAAGGATGACTTCCTGTTACCATCCATAGATGTCATTGTTGACGTAATATCTGGATTTGAGCTTTTGTCTCTCATGGATGGATTCTCAGGATATAATCAAATCAGAATATCTGAACAAGATCAAGCTAAAACCATGTTTATAAATCCTCGGGGAACCTATTGCTATGATGTTATGCCATTCAGTCTCAAGAATGTTGGTGCTACATGCCAGTGGGATATGACATATATATTTCATGATCTTATTCATAAAATTGTGGAATCCTACGTAAATGAATTTTTGGCCAAGGCCAAGAAGCTTTGTGACCATCCAGAAGTGCTTCGCGTCATTCTTTCATGTCTAATAGAATACGGAGTCATGCTAAATCCAAAAAAATGCATCTTTGGTGTAACAGGAGGGAAGCTCCTAGGTTACATTGTATCATCATGCAGGATCAATGTTGACCTAACCAAAATTAGGGCTGTTTTCAAAATGGTCCCACCTTCAGATGAATTTGGAATCATATCTTTTCTCAGAAATCTTGGTGCAATTTGGAGATTCATCCCAGACTTAAGCTTCACCATTCATCCAATCAACAATCTACTTAAAAAATATTATAGTATTGATTGGACCAAAGACTGCAATGAAGCTTTCGACACAGTTAAGCGTTTCTTGTTATCACCACCTACGCTAATGCCACCTAAGCCAGACTTCCCATTAATTTTATATTCGTAAGCTACCAATGTCTCGCTAGCCTGTATGCTGGCTCAAGAAGATGATGACAAGAGAGAATGCATGATCTATTTCATTAGCCAAATGTTTCTCGACTATGAAACATGTTACACACAGGCAGAACGAGAATTCCTTGCCATAATCTTCACAACCAAACGCTTAAGACATTATATGCTAAATCAAGAAACAAGGGTCATTGTAAAGACAAACTATTTACGAACTTTCCTCACACAAGGGTCCTTGTCTAGAAAGGCTGGACGCTTTATAACCTTAATGGGGGAGTTCAAATTAACATTTGTAAATTAGAAATCCGTTAAAGGACAAATCATCGTGGATTGGTTGGCTGATAACCCACTAGACAGAGGTAATCTAGTAGATCTGGACTTTCCTGATGAATGTGTATACTACATCGAAACCAAACCTCCTATGTCCGAGTGTCCTTGGTATACTGATATTATTAATTATATCATGGACCATACGTATCTAGAAGGTGCTACACCACAACAAAGAAGGTGGTTACATATTATCATAGCTAAATACATCATTATAGAGAAAGTGCTCTATCGTAAAGTGTTTAATGGAATGCTTATAAGATGTGTTGACACAGAAGAATCCAAGAAGATTCTCCACGAATCTCATAGTGGAATATGTGGAGGCCACTTCGGTGGCCATGCCACCACTCATAAAATACATCGGATGGGCTACTTCTGGCCTACTCTAGAACACGACGCAGTAGAGTTTGTATGAAGGTGTCATAAGTGCCAATAATTCTCCCACGAGAGCCACATGCCAGCACAAGCTCTACAACCAATCTCTACTCCATGGCCCTTTTCTATGTGGGGCCTAGATTTTATAGGGAAATTCTCTCCCTCGTCTACAGATGGCCATAATTTCATAATCACAGCCACCGAATATTTTACCAAGTGGGTAGAGGCCATTCCTCTTACTATTGTACCAGGTTCTGTAATCGCCAAGTTCATTTTGAACCAAATCATTTGCAGGTACGGTGTCCCATAAATCATTATCTCAGATAATGGGACTTCTTTTAAGAATGACGAAGTTTGTGAATTGTGTAATAAATTTAAAATACGCCATCATACGGCCTCCTTGTATTACCCTCAAACCAACGGACAAGCTGAAGTGACAAAAAAAATGTTAAAATCCATTCTCCTTAAAATTGTGAAAGAAAACAAACGAGATTGGAATTTGAAGTTATATCACACCTTATGGGCCCACCAAAAATCAATAAGAACACCAACAGGAGCGACTCCTTTCTCGCTGGTATTTGGGGCAGAAGCAGTTCTCCCGCTTGAGGTTGAAATACCCAGTCTCCGTATCTCATTACAAGGGATTTTGGATGAAGACACTTATAGAGAAGCACGTCTCTCCCAACTAGAAAGTCTAGATGAAGCCAGGTTAGATGCTGAACAATGGCATAGAGTCTATGCTGACCGTATGTGCTGGCAGTATAACAAGAAGGTCTATGAATGAGACATATATGAAGGTGATCTAGTTCTAAGGCTAGACAGTCGGATCGATAAAAAGACCAGAGAAGGAAGGAAGTTCTGACCCAAATGGTTGGGCCCATACTGAGTCATGAGAGACTATGGAAATGGTGCATATCTCTTATGTACACTAGAAGGTGAGGAATTTGGTGAAACAGTCAATTCCCTACACCTTAAACAATTCTACACATAAGCGGCCAGCATTATTTGTATAATTATATCTACATTGCATATTCATATAATTAGGTTCATTTTGTTCACTTGTTTCATACAATTTTGTGATCATGGAATTTATTCTTAAAATCAATTCATTACAAACTTCTGATGGTATTGGCATAAACACTCTGATCATACGTCTCCATTTTTATGATATCATCAACTGTTTCAGAATCATTTCATCACATAAAGCTAGATATGACAAAGTCTTAAAGGTAACCATACCAAGGTATGCATGCTTGTTCTCAATTTTGGTTTCTTCTTAGGATAGGTTCCTTGCCTATGGTCTGTTCTAGAAGCTTCATTGTGTCACATATATCCTGTATGTATATCTCTTTGGAAGTAAGAGCATGCTGACATTTTGCTCAAATAAACGAGTTAAGTATAGATCAAACAGAAAATTTTAATTTTACACATTTCCTTGCCCCACCAACCTTTGGTGACAAGCTTGTGTCTCTTACTAGTGACGTAAGGTTGGGAAAGGATGGAAATGCCGTTACTCATCTATGCCTTATCCATGGTGATAATCCCATACTTCTTACTAGTAGCATGGGGTAGGGTATAGGGGGTCCTCTTAACGAATAAACGTTAAAGGTCATAAGAAAACAATTCAAATATTGAAATCCTGAGTCAAAAACAAATGAAGCAGATGTCTAAAATTCCAAGGGAATTCAAAACCCTGAAACCCAGATTTTTTCTACCATGTGGCATCTACGGATCTAAGTCTAGATAAACTACAAAGAAAGTTACATCCAAAACTATGGAGTCACTCGAGTAGAGTAGGCTTGTAGCATCCTAATTTGATTCCACCAAAGCTTTGTCTATCCTTCATCACTATCATTTCAACACATTTCATAGCTTGTTCCCTTTCTAAACTCTCGGTGATGAGCCCTCGCATCTTACTAGTTGCTTGGAGTTAGGAGTGGGGCAAGTTTATCTACTCATCATATCAGTTTATCATCACACTTTGTCAAAACAAATATGAAGTACCAAGAATTGCTTATAGAAACTAAAATTCAAAATCACATTGTGTCTACATTATCACATATCAGCATCACAAAATTCAAAAAGAAAGTAAACATTTGTATCATTTGTTCTCTGTTGCATACATTCTAAACAACATATAAATATAACATCATAGTTTACGTGAGGAAATGGAAACAAACTCATAGATGCCAAGAGTCTGATCCAAAAGGAGTATATATATATAAACGGTCAAAATTCCTGTACAATGCCATCATATGCTAAACATGGTCAAAATGCTCAAAGAGCCCAGGAAATATAAAATACATAATATAAATAGTCCAAAAGAGAGCTAAGTGGCTTCTCAACCCCTACGAGATCCCTCTAAGGGTGCACATGCCCACACCTAGGACTCTAGCTACGCCAGCGCTCTGAGTGCACGATAGGGCTCACGATCCCGAGGGGCAGTTGCGGTCTCACCATGAGAATGACTCCTCATCAGGAACTCTGCTGTCCTATACCCTGCCATCTCAGTATGGAGGGTAGATACCATCCTGGCCACATGCCAGATAGGGGCAAATATGTTCATTATGTCTACCAGCTACTAAAGGCTCCCCTGCAGCCACAGATACATCTCTGCACGGGTCCTCTCCATAGGGATCATCAGGGTATCGGTGTATACCCTACGAATCAAGTCTCGCAACTCATCAGTGGTCTCTGCAAACAAAGGAGAAAACAAATTAGAAATAATCAAGAGATAAAAATAGATGTAAACAAAGGGAGAGATAGCTAGTTAAGGCAATCCTAACTCAAAGAAAACATTACAAAGAAGGAAGATAACTCACTCAGATCACCAAGCCTCCAAGATGGATCTCTAGGGTCAGCACCTACCACATATGTCGCCGCTAACTGAGGTACTCCTCCCATGGCTGGAGCAACATAGCATCCCACTACGAAATCATCCTCCCCACCAAGGCCCTAGGAGAGTTGCTCCTCTAAAACCATAGTCACCCTCTCCACGCTCTACTCTGCCCTCTCTACCTGTAATAATATCCTGAGTGTCATGCCACTCAGGATTGTTGTCCTCCTCTCCACCTGACTCACTAGCCTCAACCTCGGTGTCCTCCTCTATCTCTCCCCCTAATAAACTCCTTAGACTCAGAGTCTATGTCGATGGGGTCATCGCTGATATGGGCGGGACCGAGCGGAAATCTGAAGTGTGTCTGAGGAGCACCGGCTCTCCCTCAAGCATGTACTACCCACCTAGCTGTAATGGGGACACCAGGAGTAACAACAATCCAACCCCGGCCTCTAGGACCTCCCCTGGCCTCTCAAACTGATCTATATATTGGCACCACTGAGGGAAGCATACCCATGTAGGGTAGGCCAAACTGCTGGGGAACTTGGCCAAAAGGATGTATCTCCACCCTCCTTACCCTGTCAATAAGCTGCCCTGTGGTGGAGTAGGAAATCAAAGTAAGGGCCTCCTCGCCCCATAAACTTGCCATGGCCTGATACAATGTGGCCTCCATATCATCAGTGGTCAGGGAATAAACTGGCTGGTGAGGTGCTCTGAGCACTGACAAGTCTGTCCATCTGGATGCCCTCACAGCTCTGAGGATCTACCACCTCTACACCTGTACCATAGGGGATGAAGCACTCATAAACCTAGCTCATAACCAGGGTCGGGTGGCTCAAAGACTGCCCCTGTAAATGGACCACCCCTGTATAAATCATGCTAGGTGGTCCCAAGTATGTCAGACTCCCCAGGCATAAATCCAGCCATGTCCCTCAATCTATGTAATGATGGGCGACCATCAATATAATAGAGTGTCTCCTCCCTTGTCCCCGATTAATCTCGAGGCAAGGATCCCCATAATGTCCTGACGAATCAAGGGGATGGGTAGGCTAGGAATATATCGGACCCTCAACCCCTTCTTCGAACCAGTGGAGATAAATTCATCTCCCATGTATATGAGGCCCACTATGCACTATCTGAGCCCGTGAACCTGCTGTCTCAAGGGTAAGTCGTCTCTTGATGATCGAGACCCACAGGATATGGTAAACATGCTCCAAAGTGATGGTCCACTCACCTCAGACCCCTGGTAATTGGAAGGTGTTCCAATCAGCATCCCAATATGAAAATAAGTCACAAAGTATGTGACTGGATGGTGCAACATGTGGAACCCGTGATATATGTAGTATACCGTCCCTCTGAAGAGTGTCCACCTTATCCTGTGAAAGGGCATGTAATATTGTTGGGAGCCAGTCACACTCCCTCTCTCGGCTCCATCGAATGTACTCCTCCCTCACCTGCATACACCCAAAAACACACAAAACAGAGCAATTTATCATTCCAAATGACATTTAAAAAATCATGAAAACACATAAAGATGCTAAAAATGTAAAAACAATTTCTAACAAGTGTTCTTTTGGCATTCTGTGAAGAACGGCCACCTTGAGTAGGGCGGCGGTTTTACAACTGCTGCCTTAAAGACGGTGGTCTTGTAACCACTGCCCTAAACAGGGCAGCGGTCATGTAACTGCCGCCTTGCCTAGGGCGGCGGTCATGTCCCGAAAACCCATGCGGGTTTTGTACCCTAAAAATGCCTAAAAATGCAAAAAAGGGACTATTTTGACTAAAACAAAGCCTACCCAGTAGGCCCCTCCTAGATAGACCTTTTAAAACTAATATTTTTAAAAATAACCCCCCCACGACAAAGATTCTAGCATTTTAAAATTTTTGGGGTAAAAATGGTAAATTGAGAAAAACTAACCTGTGATCTCATGGGTTGGTGTTCCACTCATGGAGGCATGATCACGATCTCATCCCGAATGTTTTGACTATACTCGCGTAAAAAACTCGTCACCGTGGGTGCCAGAGCTCAAAATCAACCAAATCAACATGCATGTAAATGAATAGGAAAATGGGCCCACTTTTACATATATAGCAACCTGACTTGTTTTGAATCCCCTTTTCACAGGTTTAGAGTGCCAACATAGGTAAGTTCTTATCCCCACACAAATGGTATGTCCTCATTTCATATTATTTTAGTATTTATTTTCTGATCTATTTTGTCTATCTGCACTTGATTCCTCTTTTTATTTTGCAGGTGGCGAGAATTTCGGATGGTGTCATTTCAACACACAGACGTATCAGGTATAACTTCCAACTTCCAATTTCGGGACCGCCATACTCAGACCAACCATGTTTTACGCCTCTTCATGGCTAAAATGCTTCTCCGAGGGTGAAATATGTACGTACCCAAAGTTCTAAGGTACTTCACTATCGGAACAACATAACACGTGCCCCAATGATGATACAAGTCTCCTCATAAGGTGTTTGGGATCCAGAAAAGTTCCCCAAGTGTGCGTTAACATCCCACATGCACCTACTTAGCCCCTACGTATTCTTTGTTGTTCTCTTTTCCCCTCTTTTCTTTGCATTTTTTCTCTTTAGTTACGAAACCACCACCCTGACTGGGTGGTGGTCTCGTGACCGCCACCCAAACAAGGTGGCGGTCCTATAACCTGCCGCCCTGCTCAGGGTGTTGGTCCTTCACGCATTTTTTCTAGAATGCTCTTTTAACGTGACTCATGTAAAAATTTCAACGTTTATCAGCATTTTTCACCGCCTTTGGCTTGCATTAATGATTCTGGTTCACTGGAATAGTGTTTTAGACATTGTTTATGGTTTAAGAGATCAATTTGGTTTTTACCTTTGGGTAAATACAAATGCGATAAATAGTTGGCTTGTGCTCAAGCAAATGGCCCCTCAAATTTGCCTCTCAATTTCTCATTTTGATAGCTTAGTCTTCCATTTTGTCTAGGATTCATAGCTTTTGTTCATTGCATGCTTAATAAGTGTTATTTTGCCATTAGAAATCCACATATCCATCTTGTGCAAGTGATTTCATTACTTCATGAAATCCATTAAGATAGAACAATTTAATTTTCAGTAGGAAGCAATTAAAGTTTCAGGTTTTACTCATCAAAAAAATATAGTTTCAGGTTCTGGACGTTTTTATGCTTCATGACTCGCAATAAATCCCACTAGGAATTACATAAGCCAAGATTTGTACTCTTGCGCTATCCCTCTCCTACTCACATTATATTCAGTCTATATCCTAAGCTGCCTTTGTTCCAATATCTACTTTTATTGATGCTAGTATTACACACTTTTCTAGATCCATGTGAGCATAAAGGAATGAGGAAATCACACTGAGGGGACAAAACCACCACACACCATCAAATTCACCACTATTCTGTCAAAATCTAGGTTCTAGCTTTCAAAGTTCTAGTTAGAAGCATATCAAATAGAGTAGCCAATCATCTTATTTCAGTTAATTTTACTTTTGATATTGCCTGGGAAGCTGTGGGGATTGATAGTTTCTAAGAAACTATGATTCACTCCTCACTTCTGAGGTAGGATCGAGAGTCTTTTAAATAGATTAGATCAGTTATTTCACTATTTAGAATAGATTCACAACTACACAGGAAAGTAGCTATACTTGGTTGCTTTGTTTGTTTTAAATTCGTTTTTAGATTAGTTGTCAAAATTCTAGATATTTTTAAAAAAATTTCTCTTTCAATTTCATTCAAATAGTTATTCAGAAAAACTCTAAAATAGAGAAGTTATATATGTTGTAGATATACTTCACATAGTTAAATTTATGTTGCTGCAGTGAGATTTACACTGTTGCTTTTGTATGACAATCACGGGACCTAGGGAACCTAGAAAATACATATTCAAGCCAATCATGCCTCAACCCAATCTCATCACAACAATAACCGACATAGATCAGAATCTTAGAATCCAAGTTTTTCGAACAATAGCATAGACTTACAACAGATCAGCTCACAAATTAGCGGGTTAAAAATAGAAGACAACCAAGTGCACGCCTGTTTTGGTCAAATCATCCAAACTATAGATTACCCTAGATACATATCCGCATGACTATAGAAGGGTTTGAAAGAGAGAAAATGTTCGGTTTTGATCCTTTAGTCCCATAGCCAGACGCAGGAGACACTCTCACAGATATAGATACTAGCTTAAGGATTCAGGTTGCAAGAACACTTGTGAGATACTCTGAGAAGATCGTACAACTATTAATTTTTAATATAGAGGACAAGAAGGCATACGACTATTGGATACTAGGGATTAGGGATTAATCCCATGCATGACCATACCAGGTCCACAACAACCACGAGTCTACGGTTGTGACCCACAAATCCCACAACCCAACAAGTCCACAGGTCAATCTGACGTTGACACTGGCTTACACAAATTAATATTTAGATCCACTCTGCTTCCACCTATCATCATCACATAGTTATCCTTATTAGACGTAGCAGCTAACAAAGCTAAGAATTTATGGACTAGGCTAGAGAATTGCCCATAGATTCAACTATATTTATCATCCACCCTATGACCCTGTCTGGAGACATACACAAAACTATCCCAGGTCATTTTCCTCGTACTCCACAACACATAGACTGAATCACGCTAGAGCTTGATATTGATTGGATCCTTCGAGTAGTCATCCTTGCCGATTGATCTATCACACTAGTTCAGGTTAGGAGGGCCTTCTTTTCCTTAGATTTATAGTTTCCACTAGTGCATGTCAAAGACATAAGATTTCCTAACTATTTTGTCTACATCCCACACGTATTCCATCCCCACCAGCTGTCTCGGCATGACCTTGGGAGGTCAGGTGCAAGGAATATTTACTTGCAGATTCCCACGCTCGCTTGTCACTTTTCCATCGTACAATGTACCACACTCTAACATGAAAATAGGCTCCACAAACATAAGAATTTCCCACTTGGAGATTGATTTCCACTAAACAAGCTTCTGAACCCTTCAATGTTATCTGTGAAGGCCAAGAAAAGATGAACATAGCTTTAGTTTATCCCTTGTGACCACCTTGGTCATCATGTTTGCAGGATTTTGACTGGTATGAATCTTCTCCAGCTTCAACTTATCTTCTTCCAAAGCTGTCCTAATGAAGTGATATCTCAACTGTATATGCTTCATCCTAGAGTGGAAAGTAGAGTTCTTAGCTAGGTGTATAGCACTCTGACTATCACTATGCAGCTTACATTCCTCCTGCTTATGCCCCAACTCCTCAAACAATTGTTGTAACCAAATCATCTCTTTGCTTTCCTCTGTGGTAGCAACATACTCAGCCTCCATGGTTGACAAAGCCACCAGCTTCTGTAGTCATGAAATCCAGCTCACTTCTGTCCCACCTACAGTGTAAATATAACCTGTCATGCTCCTCCTGCTGTTAACATCTCCAACCATGTCTGAATCTACATAACCACTTAAAGTGGTGTCTGATCCACTGTAGCACAAAACTATCCCCATGGTCCCTCTCAAATACCAAAGGATCCACTTTACTGCTTGCCAATGCTCTTTACTTGGATCACTCATAAATCTACTCACAGCTCCCACTGCATGGGCAATATCAGGCCTAGTGCACACCATAGCATACATCAAACTGCCAACCACTGATGAGTAAGGTACCTTGGACATCTAGTTTCTTTCCTACTCTGTCTTGGGACACTGCTCCTTTGATAACTTAAAATGGCCTGCCAAAGGAGTCCCAACCAGTTTAGCATCCTGCATGTTAAACCTATCCAATACCTTCTTAATGTACTCTTCCTGAGATAAAGTCAGCTTCCGTTCCTTCCTATCCTGAGTTATCCTCATACCAAGGATTTTTCTGGCTACCCCCAAATCCTTCATATCAAAGGATTCACTTAGCTATTTCTTGAGTACTTTTATTTCCTGCATGTTTTTACCTGCAACCAACATGTCATCAACATACAAACATAGGATAATATAAGTTCCATCCTCAAATTTCTTTGTATACACGCAATGGTCAGAATGAAATCTAATATAACCTTGCTCCATCATGAAACTATCAAACTTCTTATACCATTGACGTGGAGCTTGTTTCAGGCCATACAAGCTCTTCTTCAGTTTGCACACCATCTCCTCTTTACCTTTGACTTCATATCCTTCTGGCTGCTGCATATATAGCTCCTCCTCCAAATCACCATGGAGAAATGTAGTCTTTACATCTAACTGTTCTAAGTGCAAGTCTTCTATTGCCACTATTCCAAGAACAGTTCTGATAGAAGTCATTTTTACTACAGGAGAAAAAATCTCATCAAAATCTATACCTTGTTTCTGTGCAAACCCCTTGACCACCAACCGAGCCTTATATCTTTTCTTTCCTCCTTCTTCATCTTTAACTCTGTACACCCACTTGTTATGTAATTCTCTTTTGCCTTCTGGTAGCTTCACCAAATCCCAAGTCTAGTTCTCCATGAGAGACTTATGCTCCTCATCCATGGCTTGCTCCCACTTCTTACTAGCATCTACCTGCATTACTTCATCAAAGCTCTCTGGCTCTCCACTATTAGTGAGTAATAAATATTAAAGAGAAGGAGAAAAATGTTCAGGTTCTTTTCTTACCCTAGAATACCTCCTCACTGTAGGAGTTTTGGGTTCCTGTTGAGTAGGTTCCTGATCTGATTCATGGGTCACTGTCCCATCTAGAAGATCCTCTACCACTGCATATTCTTTCTTGGATTCTTCCCTGTTTTCTTGCAATTGGTTCTTATACATGAATTTATCATTAAATACCACATCCCTAGACTAAATGATTTTCTTGTCCTTAATACTCTAACATTTAAATCCAAAGTCATCACCACCATAACCAATAAAAGTACATTTTTCTTATTTAGCCTCTAGCTTGGTCCTATCATCCTTTTCAATATGAACAAACACCTCACATCCAAAGAATCTAAGAAATGAGTAATCGAATTTCTTACCGTACCAAGCCTCCTCAGCTATGCCTCCATCCAAGGCATTTGATGGTCCTCTTTTTATCAAGTACACAGTTGTGCTCACCAGCTTCTACCCAAAAATAAAGAGGCAGTCCTGCATGTATCCTCATGCTCCTAGCACATTCCATTATTGTTCTGTTCATCCTTTCTAACACCCCATTCTGCTACAGGGTTCCTAGAATTGTCTTTTTCCCACGGATTCCATTCTTAGAACAATAATTATCAAATTCATTGCTGCAATACTCCCCTCCATTATCTGACCTGAGACATTTTAACTTAAGACCTGTTTCATTCTCTACCAAGGCCTTCCATTTAACAAAAGTATCAAATACATCAGATTTGTTTCTAATACAATAAACCTAAAATTTTCTTGTTACATCATCAATAAAAGTAACATAATAACTTGAGCCCCCAAGAGATGATACTTGAGTCGGCCCCCACACATCAGAATGTACTATCTCTAACTTACTCTCTTTCTTCATAGGTCTAACCTTGAGAAACCTTACTCAATTATGTTTCCCATATATGCAGTTCTCACATAAATCTAAACCTATTTTTGTATATCCAGGAAAATTCTTCTTTATGATGTTCATGCCCTTATGGCTCATATGACCCAGCCTATAGTGCCATAATGTTGTATCTACATCTGAAGCCACAAGATTACAATCATTAGTACTATCAGTGGTTAAATACAAGGTTCCAACCTTCTTACCTCTTGCCACCACAAGAGCACCCTTGGTAACCTTCCAAGAGTCAGCTGTAAATATCATAGTACAACCATCACTTCATTTTTCCCCCACCGATATCAAATTTCTCCTTAATGTAGGCACATGTCTGACATCCTTCAATAGCCATGTATTCCCATTCTACATCTTAACCTGAATAGAACCTTTTCCAACTATACTGTAAGGCTCATCATCACCAAGAAAAACATGCCCAAAATCCCCTTGAACATAATCAACAAAATAATGCCTATGTGGAGTAGCATGAAAAGAAGCCCCTGAATCTAAAACCCAAGATTCAGTAATATTATGCAAAGAAAGAATCAAAGCATCCTGGCATACATTACCTGATGCCACATTTTCCTCCTTGTTTTCTTCCTGTTGTTTCTTCTTATCTTGAATCTCCCAACAAGTCCTTCTTTGCATGCCCATACTTTCCACAATGCCAGCATACTATCTTGCTTCTTGGATTTTGACCTTGCCCAATCCTTTGATTTTCCACGGTTTCCTCTATTCTTTTGTCTCCCTCTAGTTTCCACTGTCAAAGCATTCCTTGAAGTATAAGATTCACCAGAGATTTTTCTTTACATTTCCTCACTTAGAAGCACCCCTATAACATCCTCAAAATTCAACTTTGAGTTAGCAGGAACTGAGTTGCTTACTGCCATTACCAGGCTATTCCAACTCTCAGGTAAAGAGCACATAACTAATAAATCCCTAAATTCTTCATCAAATTATATTGTAACCAAAGCTAGCATATTTACAACCGTATTAAAATCATTTAGATGATCTGTTACTTAACCATTTTTAGACATCATCATATTAAACAACTTTTTCATTAAAAATATCTTATTAGAGGCAGAGGGTTTTTCATAGAACTTCCCTAATGCATCCATCAGTTCTTTTGTAGTCTTTTCCTTTGAAACATTAAATAATACCAAAGATGCAAGACACAGTCAGATCATTCCAAGTGCCTTCTGATCCAATAAATCCCATTCCACATCTATCATACTCAATGGTTTGTTCACCTTCTTAGACAACGAGGTATAAATATCCTTCTAATAAAGGTAATATTCCATTTGCATCTTCCAAAGACTGAAATTATACCCATTGAATTTATCAACCCTAGATATTCCATCATCTACCATAGCTCCCACTCAAGCTAAAAACTTTCCCTGTGATTCAACACTTCAACAAACCAAACCAGGCTCTGATACCAATTGTTAGGAAATAAGAGATAAAATATGTGGAATAATCCCTTACAGAATCACAATAGTAGAAACTAATATGCATAAAATATTATAGATCTCAAATAAAAGTGCAAAATAAATAACACAAAATAGAGAGATAAGATTTAACATGGTTCACCCAATTTGGGCTACGTCCACCAAGAATCACTTGCTCAGATTTTATTACAAGCCTCCACCTCTCAATACAATACCCAGATCCGTTTGGAGCTATGCTCAACAAACTCTACATAATTCACACCTGAATTCAAAGAACATCTACAATACATTTTCTTTTCCTTCTATCATATACATAAGGCCATATAAATAAACAATTACTTAAGTAGTTTGATACAAAACCGTGGGTATCAAAACCATGGGCAAAAAACCATGGGTATCAAAACAATGGGCAAAAAATGTGGGTATCAAAACAATGGTTACTGAAAAACCATGGGCCCCAAAATAGCCCATAATGGTTACCCATTACCCATGGGTTAATAAACCACCCATGAAAATTTTCTTCAGGGGCTTCGCCCCCTTTACCCGCTCACCGGCGAGCGGGACCACCGTAAAAATACCTGAGTGTAACACATAGAAGGTGTACCACACTCTAACATGAAAATAGGCTCCACAAACATAACAAAATGAATTTACATTCTATTTGTATGGTAAATTTTATCATAAACTATTATGATACTACAAAATAAGTTTCCTATAAAATACATATGTCGATGTGATAAACCTATCAATACAACAAAAAAAGGATTAGTTGTAAACCAACTAACTTGTAGTAAGAAAAAAAAATTGATTCCAATGTTCCTAACAAATGAGTCTTAATAATGTCAACCCTAGATGTCTATGAGAATTCATTGATCACATAATGATGTGATTCATTATGTGAATGTTTCCTTTTTGTAGGGATATTGATTTGTCCTAATTAAGATCTATTCATTACGAATATTGAAGCATGATCTAAACCAACATTTTACAAGGAAACAATAATGTCTAACATGAATGTCAGGAACTCCTTTGTACCAAATTATATTGAATATGGGGAAAAAAATGATTGTGTAATGATGCATGTCATTACGTAAATGTTTTCTTACGCCTAGGAAACCTAATTTAGAACTGATGTGCTATCACGTGTATGTTGGATAGGTCTTGTACCTTATGTGTGATTGGATAAAATAAATATATTGAATAGTTGATTCAAATCCAAATAAATGAGTGATAATGGTATGATGATAGGAAAAGTTTTTGATGACAATCTTTCATCACGAAACTGACCATGTAAGTCATGTCTCTTAAACTTTTTCTGAAGTAGTGTAAGTTGTTGACTACACTTTGAGATTCACTGAGTTTCTAAATTGAGGTGTGAAATGTTTAATGGAATTTGATTAACTGAATTTTAGGTAGACACTTAGGAACTACACTTTTTTATCAACACCTATTAAAGCTTAACCAGTAACATACTTTGTATACACACTCTTAGAGAGTGAAATATGGGGAATCATGTAGATCTAATTGACCCATACAATTGCAAATAGTTTTGATTTTATCGAATGGATTGAATTTTTAACTAATGTTGGATTAAAATTTTGTGTATTTAAATTAGTGAAGGCGTGAAGTTAGTAAGGGATATATTAACAAAATTCCCTTAGTTTGGAACATTGATCAAGTAGGTGTTACATTTTGGTATCAGAGCTGAAGGTTTACATATCTTGGAATTATTTGGACCATACACTAACATGAACTTAATTCTTGTCTAACATAATTAAATGGTTAGGACAAGAGGAGATAATTTGAACCACAAAACTTCTAGTGGTGAAATATCCACAACACATAAATAAGATGAAATACTAGTTGTCCTTGAGGACACGCACAATCATATAGTTGTTCTTGAACAACAGGTGGTGGGTAATGACAAGGGTAATAATAATGAAAATAATGAGAAACCTCATGGGCCTCTTAATTCTCACAATAATAACAATTCTGTAAATCCCCATGTGGGAAATAATAATGTAGTGGATCCTAATGTTGTGAATGTGAATGTTGAAAACTAACCTGAAAACAAGAGGGAACGTTGCAATAGTGATGTAAAATTATATTATGACTTTAGGTGATGGAACTGAGAACTGACTCATTAAGATAGAGAAGTATTTCACCATCAGGAATTTTTCTGAAGAAACTAAGGCTATTTAGAAAGCTTATCAGATCTCAAACAAGGCTTCCTCGTGGTGGGAAGTCGAAAGGTAGAAATTGGGGTATATGTTGCTAACATAACCTGATATCATATCAAAACCTATTTTATACAACATTGGTTACCATAGTTATACTATGACCAGAAGATGTAATAATTTCAAACCCTAGCTCAAGGAAATATGACTGTAACTGAGTACTGGGAAAAGTTTACAAAATTGCTAAAATATGTCCCTCAGTACCAAACATATGAGAATTTTTGCATAAGGAAGTTTATCATGGGTTTGAACCCTGTAATAGGAGGTAAAGTTGATGTTCATGGACCATTAACCATGGAGGTTGTGTTTGACAAATATATGAAATAATATCAGAAGTTGTAGGCTATATCTACTAATCAGAACAAAAATAAAAATAATTGTTTTAGTTCACCTTCACCATTAGCACCTAAGAAAAAATCCTAGAAAAAGGTGGGCAGTAAAACAAAAAATAGAAAGAAAACTACAACAACAAATCATACTATAAATTTTAAAAAGAAAGGAAAAAATAACCCATCAGTCACTGAAAATAAAACTGAATGAAAGGGACCATAAATTTGGGATTTTTTAGATGCGGCTTTGATCATTATGCAAAAAACTATCTATAAAGGAAAAAGGACAATAATCAGCAGCATATAATACATGCTACAGTAGCTAAAAAACAAGTCGAGAAACAAAATACATCCATTGAGGTAACAGGTAAGTTGTTTTAACTTCCTATAATTATTTTATTTGATACTGGTACAAGAGAATGTTTTATTTCAAATAAATTAGAATCTAAAATGAAAAATAAATCTTTTCATATGAATAAATCATGGATTATACATTACAGTAATAACATTTTTCATACAGTGAACCAATGTTTTTCTAACGCAACATTGGAACTGCCAAGTCTCACCACTGAACTGGATCTTTATATAGCTCTGTTAGGTTTATATGACGTAGTGCTAGAAGTAAACTAGTTTTCACAACATAAGGAAACTATGGACCTCTTTTAAAAATAGATAAAATGTTTATATGATATGAAGAAAACAATAATAATTCAAGGAATTAGAAGAGGTTTTAAATTAAGGAAAATCTCAGCCATTAAACTCAAAAAGGCTAAGAACACGGGTTATGTGCTTTACACTAAAAAAATTTCATATTTTGGGGAAGAAGTAATACTTATGTGGAAGACCATCTGCTGCTACAAGAGTATAACGATGTCTTTCCAAAATAACTACATGGAATTCCTCCTAAACATGAGTTTAATTTCATAATAGGCATCAAACTAGGAAGCGAACCAATTTCTAAGGCTCCCTATAGGATGACCACAACTGAACTTGTTGAGATGAAAGTAAAACTTCATGAATTATTATCCAAAGAATTGATTAGACTTAGTGTATCTCCTTAGGGAGCACCGATCATACTTTTCAAGAAAAAGGATGGAACATTGAGGTTATGCATCGATTATCGAATTCTCAACAAAGCCACAATAAAAAATAGAGACCCCTACCAAGAATTGATGACCTATTCGATAAGATGCTTGGTGCATCGGTTTATTCTAAGATCGATCTATGATCAAGTTATAATTAGCTAAGAATACAAGAATAAGACATTCATAAGACTACCTTTAGGATAAGGTATGGACATTATGAGTTCACGATGTTACCATTTGGACTTACTAATTATCCGTAAGCATTTATGAAATTTATGAACAATATCTTCTAGGATTACTTGGAAATGTTTGTGCTAGCTTTCTTGGACAATATTTTGATTTACTCCAAAAACATTGAGGAACATAATGAACATCTTGGAACTGTATTAGATGTGCTAAGAAAGAGAAATTTGCATGGTAAGATTTCAAAGTTATCATTCTATCAAAATGAGGTACAATACATCAGGCACATTATAAATAATGATGGAGTTTCTATAAATCCATCAAAAATTGTTTCTATAACTGATTGGGTAGATCCTAAAAATGTGCATGAAGTTAGAAGCTTCATGGGGATGGTTGGATATTACAGGAAATTTATACGATACTTGTCTATATTCGTTGCTCCAATAACCTTGTTGGAGAAAATAAATAAGAAATTTATCTAGTCTGTAAATTATGAAAATGTTTTTAAATTGCTGAAGGAAAAACTGACTTCAGTACATGTTTTAAAGGTTACAGATCCCAAAAAAAGCTTCACCGTGGTAACAGATGCCGCTAGTGAAGGTTTGGGAGGAATACTTCTACAAAATGACCACTTAATTACATATGAGAGTATAAAATTAAGAGTACATGAGTTGAATTATGCTCCCGATGACTTGGATATTACTTCCATTGTTGTAATTTTGGAGGCACTATCTATTGAGAAATCCATTTGAACTGAAAATAGATCATCTGGGATTAAAATACATCTTCGTGTAGCCTAACTTGAATACAAGACAACGAAGATGGTTATAGTTTTTATCACATTATGAATAATATATAAGCTATATAAAAGGAAAATAAAATGGAGTGGAAGATGCACTAATTTGTAGGAAGCACATTTCCTCTCTTGTGCTCTTATAACTCAATTTAAATATGAAGTTAAGAAGACAATGATGGATGATTCTTATTATCGGCATGTTAAAATTGTGCTAACCACATATCTAAACAATAAAAGGTACAATGGATTCAAATTTGATAATGAAGGAGTCATATAGTTTGTAAACCTAGTCTATGTGCCATTGGGAAATGATTTAAGGAAAAAATTAATGAAATTATTTCATCACACTACCTATTCCGAGCATCCTAGAGTGAAATAAAATCTTGGTGATGTAAAACAACAATATTTTTGGAAAGGGATGATAAAGGAAATAATAAATTATGTTTCACATTGTCTAGAATGTCAATGTTTCAAGGCATAACACATGCATCTGGTTGGATTTTCCTACCCTCAAAAAAATACACAATTCAAATGGTAAGTTATCAGCATGGACTTTGTACAAGACTATCAATGTTGAAAAATAAACATGATGTGATCTTAGTTATAGTTGATAAACTAACTAAAGTAGCTCACTTTATATCAGGAAATCTAAAATATGATTCACTTGTACTTGCAAAAAGGTTTTTGTATGAAAATTTTAGAGTTACACAAAGTACCTAAATTAATCATTTTTGATAGCGATCCTAGAATGAATTCTTGTTTTTGGAAACCCTTAAATTTAGCCTTGGGAACAAAGTTGAATTTCATTTCTGCTTACCATCCAGAAACTGATGGGAAAACTGAAATAGTCAAGAAGATTTATGGAGGATATGCTCAGGATGTACTGTAATGGATCAGTAGTACAAGTGGGAATAATACCTTCCATTGGTTTATTTTTTCTTATAATAACACTTACCATTCATCACTAAATATGGATCCATTTGAAGAGTTATATGGGAGAAAGTATAACATTCCTATCAACTAGGATAACATGGTGGACAGAGAGGTAGTAGGTCTTGAGATGTTTACAAAAATGGAAAGGCAAGTGAATCTCATCCATGAGAAATTAAAGGAGGCTACTGATAGTCAAAAGATCTATGCAAATCTAAAAAGAGTAGATAGAAAATTTGAACAAGGGGACAAACTCTTTCTAAGGGTTAAGCCCGAGAAAATCTCAATTTTGTTTAGAAAGTTAGTCAAAATGTGACCTCACTATGTTGGACCTTTTGAAGTGCTTGAAGTGATCATTCCTATGGCATACTATCTAACATTGCCTCCCACATTGTCTAAGATGCATTATGTTTTTCATATTTATTTTCTTAAAAAGTATGTATCTGATATAACAGATGTTCTGAATTGTAACTCTTTACAGGTTCATGATCCAGGAATAATCCTGGTTGAACTGATATAAGTGTTGGAGACTCACATGTTGTACTTAAGAAACTATGACATTGCTCAATGTAAGGTGCAACCTGGGAAAAATTTGATAAAATAAAAAACTCCCTTTCCGCACTTATTTCAGTGATAAAATATTATATTTTGGATATCTAATGCAATATACTTGATATTTTTATTGTTTAAATTAACTAAAATACGTCATATTATTGGTTGTCTACATAAACATTGATGATTAAAGGCTGATTATAGTCGATAAATTATGGAAATAAATGACTGAAAACTGAAATATTTTTAAGTTTTATATAATTTGGTGATTGTTTTTTTATAAAAAATAAATATATATGTCTCTATATTGATTGATATGTCTATAGTTATTGATTTTAATCATTGGGAAAATGATTTTAAAAGGGGGAAGTATGTCACACCCTACATTTTTCATTTTGTTTAGGTCAAAAAATGAGTTTTTATGTTAAAAAATTTGTGAACACGAGACTAGTTATGTTACGTTCTCCCATATGTGGTTTTTTATTCATGTGTGTAACCGAAAGGTTATGCATATTAACGTGCAACTTATACGCGACATCTTAGTGGCACTTTCTATCATGCTTCCATAATTTTTTTAGTTTTACAATTCATTTTACATACATTTTGATGTTAATGTTGATTACATTCTATTAGAAGCACAATGAACTAAAAGGGGGGAATGAATCACTACTTATGAAACTTTAAACCATATTTCATATTATTCAAACAATAAAACATTCACTTATCTAATGATTAATGTGTGTACAACATCAAAATGTGAAATATAAAAGCAACCATGAAACATAGAATCAGCACATGAACACAAGATATAAGTTAGAAACCCTCAAGGGGAAGAAAACCCCGTTGAAACACAATATTTTTATTGATATGTTTCAAATTTATTGAGGCACCCAACCCCAGAAGGAGCACCAAACCCTAGTTTAGTAGAGCATCAACCCTACAAGGAGCACCAACCCCTAATTTTTTGAAACACCAACTCTAAAAGGAGGGATACAACCCCACAAGATTATTAAACACCCAATCAACCAGCTTATGATGATCTTATCTCTAATTTTTTTCTACTACAATTAATGGAGATCAAGTATTCAACTTGCACTTCTTCAACTCTTCAAACTCTAGGTGATCAAACCCTCATAAAAAACTCTTCCTTCTTTTATCAAACATTAAAAAACTTGCACACATGCTTGATGATTTTCATTGACCTATCACACACTTGATCCAACATCAATTCATTCTCACACACCTACAAAAAAAATTCACCTAAGTTGCACACCTTCACACACAATTAGCTTGCAAAAACACCCAAAAAAATACTTTTATAAGGTCCTTCTAATTTAACAATTCAAACACAAACCTTTTCCCCTCCTTTGGATCGACCCATACACCAAGGAAACAACCCACATTTGAATTACAATATTCCCAAGTGACCCAAGTATGTCGGCCTATCTAAAAAAATTATTACATGTGCCAAACATTACTAAAAAACCCATGGCCAAAAAGGTAAAAATTCCCTTACATACAAACCATACATATTAATGACCCATAAATAATTACACATCCTTAAAATAACATTAAACATTCATACATAGTCTCAATTTAGCTCAACCAATCAAATTATTTCATTTAATGGGCCTAGTACTCTTTGTACTTGAAAAATTTGTTGTTTCCTACACCCTTCAGCACCCTGGAAACTTCATTATGCCACCAAATCACTTAAATCAACAAAACCATTCCATGTGACCAATTTAAGGAATTTACAGAACCCGTAGAACACTTATAAGGAATTTATAAATAATGGCATCATCATACACCTCATGGCAACATGAAAATTTTCCTAAAGCACCATGAAACATCATAAAAACTTCTAAAATCATCATAATGTCATCATCATACCTCCAAATCTCTAATCACTAATAGTGTACATAGAAAATTCTTAATGTTTCACACTATAGTAGCTAGGTTCCACTGAAAGAATGCTATAACTTATCATGAAAACACTGAAAATGAAAAAACCATACCTGATACACCATGGATATACCTGAATTCAAGAATCAATGTGCTTATATAGCTACAAGGCTTAATTTCATACCTGCCTAGCAAACATGTTTACTCTATATGAGGACCTGAAACAAAGCCAATCATTTATATTTGCATCATGCAACTGATATGAACTTGCCTAAACACACTCCAAACCTACTATCCATCATGCCAACAAGCTTCTCAAGCAACTAGGAAGTTCATACCACTAAGCAACATCACCTATGCACCTAAATGGGCTTGCAAGAGCAATAAATCCTCAACTAAATCTCACTGTATATTCAAGTACACATATGAATCATCATTACAACATCATCCATAGTATTATCTTACCCTACTTCATCATCTAATTTTTCATTCATTTGTTTTTTCATCAATGAAAACACCTATATGACCACATACCAACAATATTCCCTTTTTTCATTGATGGAAAACTACCTGAAATTCTCCCCCTTTTTACATTAATGAAAAAGAAAAAGGCATACATGTAGTATCATAATCCGTTCACCTACCTCAACTTCATAGCACCAACATTTGGTTAGAAACATTAACCAAAGATCTTAACTTAGCTCAAAATCTTTAAAATTTCCTCAAGATTTAATTTTTCCTGCATTCTAAGCATGCAATCACCATGCTCCCCTTGGGCCAAGTATCTAAAACATCTTAACATAATATATTAAATTCCTCCTAAAACATGAGTTAATTCATATAGGAATCAAACTAGGAACTGAACCAATTTCTAAGGCTCCCTATAGGATGACCACAACTGAACTTGTTGAGCTGAAAGAACAACTTCATGAATTATTATCCAAAGTATTTATCAAACCAAGTGTATCTATTTGGGGAGAACAAGTCGTCTTTGTCAATAAAAAGGATGAAACATTGAGGTTATGCATCGATTATCGAATGCTTAACAAAGCCATGATCAAAAATAGATACCCCTAAAATGATTTGATGACCTCTTCGATCATATGCTTGGTGCATCGGTTTATTCTAAGATTGATCTATGATCGGTTTATCATTAGCTGAGAATAAAAGAAGAATACATTCATAAGACTAATTTTAAGACAAGGTGTGGAAATTATGAGTTCACGATGTTACCATTTGGACTTACTAATTATCCGTAAGCATTTATGAAATTTATGAACAATATCTTCTAGGATTACTTGGAAATGTTTGTGCTAGCTTTCTTGGACAATATTTTGATTTACTCCAAAAACATTGAGGAACATAATAAACATCTTGGAATTGTATTAGATGTGCTAAGAAAGAGAAATTTGCATGGTAAGATTTCAAAGTGCTCATTCTATCAAAAAGAGGTACAATACATCAGGCACATTATAAATAATGATGGAGTTTCTATAAATCCATCAAAAATTGTTTCTATAACTGATTGGGTAGATCCTAAAAATGTGCATGAAGTTAGAAGCTTCATGGGGATGGTTGGATATTACAGGAAATTTATACGATACTTGTCTATATTCGTTGCTCCAATAACCTTGTTGGAGAAAATAAATAAGAAATTTATCTAGTCTGTAAATTATGAAAATGTTTTTAAATTGCTGAAGGAAAAACTGACTTCAGTACATGTTTTAAAGGTTACAGATCCCAAAAAAAGCTTCACCGTGGTAACAGATGCCGCTAGTGAAGGTTTGGGAGGAATACTTCTACAAAATGACCACTTAATTACATATGAGAGTATAAAATTAAGAGTACATGAGTTGAATTATGCTCCCGATGACTTGGATATTACTTCCATTGTTGTAATTTTGGAAGCACTATCTATTGAGAAATCCATTTGAACTGAAAATAGATCATCTGGGATTAAAATACATCTTCACATAGCCTAACTTGAATACAAGACAACAAAGATGGTTAGAGTTTTTATCACATTATGAATAATATATAAGCTATATAAAAGGAAAATAAAATGGAGTGGAAGATGCACTAATTTGTAGGAAGCACATTTCCTCTCTTGTGACTCTTATAACTCAATTTAAATATGAAGTTAAGAAGACAATGATGGATGATTCTTATTATCGGCATGTTAAAATTGTGCTAACCACATATCTAAACAATAAAAGGTACAATGGATTCAAATTTGATAATGAAGGAGTCATATAGTTTGTAAACCTAGTCTATGTGCCATTGGGAAATGATTTAAGGAAAAAATTAATGAAATTATTTCATCACACTACCTATTCCGAGCATCCTAGAGTGAAATAAAATCTTGGTGATGTAAAACAACAATATTTTTGGAAAGGGATGATAAAGGAAATAATAAATTATGTTTCACATTGTCTAGAATGTCAATGTTTCAAGGCATAACACATGCATCTGGTTGGATTTTCCTACCCTCAAAAAAAATACACAATTCAAATGGCAAGTTATCAGCATGGACTTTGTACAAGGACTATCAATGTTGAAAAATAAACATGATGTGATCTTAGTTGTAGTTGATAAACTAACTAAAGTAGCTCAATTTATCAGGAAATCTAAAATATGATTCACTTGTACTTGTAAAAAGGTTTTTGTATGAAATTTTTAGATTGCACGGAGTACCTAAATTAATCATTTTTGATAGCGATCCTAGAATGAATTCTTGTTTTTGGAAACCCTTAAATTCGTCCTTGGGAACAAAGCTGAATTTCAGCTTTGAGTACCATCCAGAAACTAATGGGAAAATTGAAAGAGTCAAGAAGATTATGGAGGATATGCTCAGGATGTACTGTATGGATCAGTAGTACAAGTGGGAATAATACCTTCCATTGGTTTATTTTTCTTATAATAACACTTACCATTCATCACTAAATATGGATCCATTTGAAGAGTTATATGGGAGAAAGTATAACATTCCTATCAACTAGGATAACATGGTGGACAGAGAGGTAGTAGGTCTTGAGATGTTTACAAAAATGGAAAGGCAAGTGAATCTCATCCATGAGAAATTAAAGGAGGCTACTGATAGTCAAAAGATCTATGCAAATCTAAAAAGAGTACACAGAAAATTTGAATAAGGGACAAAGTCTTCCTAAGGGTTAATCCCAAAAAAATCTTAATTTCATTTAGCAAGTCATCCAAAATGTCACCTCACTATGTTCGACCTTTTGAAGTGTTTGAAGTGATCATTCCTATGGCATACCGACTAGCATTTCCTCCCACATTGTATAAGATGCATTATGTTTTTCATATTTATTTTCTTAAAAAGTATGTATCTGATATAACAGATGTTCTGAATTGTAACTCTTTACAGGTTCATGATCCAGGAATAATCCTGGTTGAACTGATATAAGTGTTGGAGACTCACATGTTGTACTTAAGAAACTATGACATTGCTCAATGTAAGGTGCAACCTGGGAAAAATTTGATAAAATAAAAAACTCCCTTTCCGCACTTATTTCAGTGATAAAATATTATATTTTGGATATCTAATGCAATATACTTGATATTTTTATTGTTTAAATTAACTAAAATACGTCATATTATTGGTTGTCTACATAAACATTGATGATTAAAGGCTGATTATAGTCGATAAATTATGGAAATAAATGACTGAAAACTGAAATATTTTTAAGTTTTATATAATTTGGTGATTGTTTTTTTATAAAAAATAAATATATATGTCTCTATTTTGATTGATATGTCTATAGTTATTGATTTTAATCATTGGGAAAATGATTTTAAAAGGGGGAAGTATGTCACACCCTACATTTTTCATTTTGTTTAGGTCAAAAAATGAGTTTTTATGTTAAAAAATTTGTGAACACGAGACTAGTTATGTTACGTTCTCCCATATGTGGTTTTTTATTCATGTGTGTAACCGAAAGGTTATGCATATTAACGTGCAACTTATACGCGACATCTTAGTGGCACTTTCTATCATGCTTCCATAATTTTTTTAGTTTTACAATTCATTTTACATACATTTTGATGTTAATGTTGATTACATTCTATTAGAAGCACAATGAACTAAAAGGGGGGAATGAATCACTACTTATGAAACTTTAAACCATATTTCATATTATTCAAACAATAAAACATTCACTTATCTAATGATTAATGTGTGTACAACATCAAATGTGAAATATAAAAGCAACCATGAAACATAGAATCAGCACATGAACACAAGATATAAGTTAGAAACCCTCAAGGGGAAGAAAACCCGTTGAAACACAATATTTTTATTGATATGTTTCAAATTTATTGAGGCACCAACCCCAGAAGGAGCACCAAACCCTAGTTTAGTAGAGCATCAACCCTACAAGGAGCACCAACCCCTAATTTTTTGAAACACCAACTCTAAAAGGAGGATACAACCCCACAAGATTATTAAACACCCAATCAACCAGCTTATGATGATCTTATCTCTAATTTTTTTCTACTACAATTAATGGAGATCAAGTATTCAACTTGCACTTCTTCAACTCTTCAAACTCTAGGTGATCAAACCCTCATAAAAAACTCTTCCTTCTTTTATCAAACATTAAAAAACTTGCACACATGCTTGATGATTTTCCTTGACCTATCACACACTTGATCCAACATCAATTCATTCTCACACACCTACAAAAAAAATTCACCTAAGTTGCACACCTTCACACACAATTAGCTTGCAAAAACACCCAAAAAAATACTTTTATAAGGTCCTTCTAATTTAAAATTCAAACACAAACCTTTTCCCTCCTTTGGATCGACCCATACACCAAGGAAACAACCCACATTTGAATTACAATATTCCCAAGTGACCCAAGTATGTCGGCCTATCTAAAAAAATTATTACATGTGCCAAACATTACTAAAAAACCCATGGCCAAAAAGGTAAAAATTCCCTTACATACAAACCATACATATTAATGACCCATAAATAATTACACATCCTTAAAATAACATTAAACATTCATACATAGTCTCAATTTAGCTCAACCAATCAAATTATTTCATTTAATGGGCCTAGTACTCTTTGTACTTGAAAAATTTGTTGTTTCCTACACCCTTCAGCACCCTGGAAACTTCATTATGCCACCAAATCACTTAAATCAACAAAACCATTCCATGTGACCAATTTAAGGAATTTACAGAACCCGTAGAACACTTATAAGGAATTTATAAATAATGGCATCATCATACACCTCATGGCAACATGAAAATTTTCCTAAAGCACCATGAAACATCATAAAAACTTCTAAAATCATCATAATGTCATCATCATACCTCCAAATCTCTAATCACTAATAGTTACATAGAAAATTCTTAATGTTTCACACTATAGAAGCTAGGTTCCACTGAAAGAATGCTATAACTTATCATGAAAACACTGAAAATGAAAAAAACATACCTGATACACCATGATATACCTGAATTCAAGAATCAATGTGCTTATATAGCTACAAGGCTTAATTTCATACCTCCTAGCAAACATGTTTACTCTATATGAGGACCTGAAACAAAGCCAATCATTTATATTTGCATCATGCAACTGATATGAACTTGCCTAAACACACTCCAAACCTACTATCCATCATGCCAACAAGCTTCTCAAGCAACTAGGAAGTTCATACCACTAAGCAACATCACCTATGCACCTAAATGGGCTTGCAAGAGCAATAATCCTCACTAAATCTCACTGTATAGTCATGAACACATTTGAATCATCATTACAACATCATCCATAGTATTATCTTACCCTACTTCATCATCTAATTTTTCATTCATTTGTTTTTTCATCAATGAAAACACCTATATGACCACATACCAACAATATTCCCTTTTTTCATTGATGGAAAACTACCTGAAATTCTCCCCCTTTTTACATTAATGAAAAAGGCATACATGTAGTATCATATCCTTCACCTACCTCAACTTCATAGCATCAAATTTTGGTTAGAAACATTAACCAAAGATCTTAACTTAGCTCAAAATCTTTAAAATTTCCTCAAGATTTAATTTTTCCTTCATTCTAAGCATGCAATCACCATGCTCCCCTTGGGCCAAGTATCTAAAACATCTTAACATAATATATAAATCATGAAGAAGAATTATCATACCTTGTTAGGAGACAAAACATCATTTTCAACCTTTTAGGCATGAAAACCAAGATCTTTTTCACCTCTACCATGTTTTACCCTTCATGGAACCACTGTAGAAACCTGTAACCTAAGCCATGCATACTGAGATCATGCCAAAAATGTCATGAAATAGAATATCAAAACATCACTCCATATTTTCTAGGCATATATCAAGCTTTTCACTTACCATTCCTTTCATCATTTAACCACAAGGACTCATGTCCCTAAATAGTCATCTTAATGCAATTTCAACCAACTTTAGCATGCCCTAGAACCTAATACATTCTTTGACCATGCAAACCATATCTCTCCATAGACTTAAGGCTTCCAATTCTATCCCATAAGCACAAAATTGAGCAACTAACCATGCAATATTGCTAAAAAATCACTTTGACTACTTTTGTTGCAAGAGCAATTATCCTCATTGAATTTCATGGTATCTTCAAGTACACATACGAATCATCATTCCAACATCATCCATAGCATTATCTGACCCTACTCCATCATCGAATTTTTCATTAATGTGGTTTTTCATCAATTAAAACACCTATAAGACCACAAGCCAACAATCTCCCCTTTTGTCATTGATGGAAAACTACCTGAACTTCTCCCCCTTTTTACATTAATGATAAAGGTATCTCCTATAGTTTCATATTCTTCACCTACCTCAGCTTCATAGCATCAACTTTTGGTTAGAAACATCAACCAAAGATCTTACATTTAGCTCATAGGAACCTATAAAATTTCCTCAAAAATTGATTTTGTCTTCATTTCTAGCATACAATCACCGTGCTCCCCTCGGGCCAAACATCTACAACATCTGAACATCATCTATAAAGCATGAAGAATCATTATCATACCTTTTTAGGAGCCAAAACATCATTTTTAACCTTTTAGGCATGCAAAATAAGCTCTTTTTCACCTCTACCATATTTTAGCCCTCATGGAACCACTATAGCACCATGTAACCTGATCCATGCATACTGATATCATGCCAGAAATGTCATGAAATAGCACACTCCATATTTCTTGCACCAAAATCCAGTCTGATTCTAGGAATATATCAACTGTGTCACTTACCATTCCTTTCATCAGTCAACCACAAGGACTTGTGTCCCTAAGACAATCACTATTAGTTCATATTCCAATCCAACTTTGGCATGCCCTATAACCTCATACATTCTTTGACCAGTGCAACCAATATCTCTCCACTGGACTTAAGGTTTCCAATTCATAGCCTATGAGCACAAATTTGAGAAACTAACCATGCAATCTTGCCAAAAAATCACTTTAGGCTACTTTTGCATATGACTTAGAACTAACTTGACTCACATTTATAATAGTCATAATTTATTAAGAGCATACATTCAAGGATCAAAAATTTTCAATGAATTAAGTAGATACCCAAATCATACCTCTATTTCCTTGAGAAAAACTATGTCTCCATCTAGAAGTTATCTCCTAAGTACTTAGCTTATCAAAAATACCCTTGTTAGACTATTTACAATTGTAGAATCAACATTATTTGTTTCTCATGTACTAAAATCATGTAACTAGTCATATTAGCATCATTCAATGTTCACATACATGAGATCATCCTTTTCACTATATCAAGATGTAAGAACACCTTATTCACTACATAAACATGTCTTTTAGGATAAGGATACAACAAAAAATGATTTATATCAACTTCCATACCTGGAGAAACCACATTTCTTTGTTTCCCACACCTATAGGAGCTAACTATCACTCTGAGTTCACTGAGCATGAAAAATTTCTTCAAAATTTAATGTTTTTAAGAAATAATAACCAATATTGGATAAGAGTAACCATGATCCTCTATTCATCAACTTATTTTGCATATTATCTATACCCACTTTCATAAATTTTAAGAACTCAGGAAACATAGATGAGACAATGACAGACCTGAGATGAATCATCTAAGTACTTGCACAAGCTAGATATGTCAAGAATGGATAATGAAAAATCACCAGCCCTTATACCACCAAAACATGCATTCCTCAAGAGTTTCATAGTCAAAAACAAGACATTCATATGATAAGACAACATCAAGATACCTCATGACCAAATTCACTCCTTCAAATTACTCTTTCACAGTCGAATAGCTCATGCAATGTTGAGATTTACCTGAAGTTATTGATGTACATGCCTTCATGAATATGTTGTTCCATGTTTGAATAACAATTAGAGAAAACATTCACTCCCTTAAGCCTTGGAAACTCACCTTAAATGGATCCTTCCTAGATTACAAAAAGTACCTAACACAGATTAGGTCTCTCGGGACCATGATCAGTTTTCCAACACTATCATAGAATCCAGAAAATGTACACAATATTACGAATTAAAACCACCTGAATCCTTTTCTCCTCATATTCTAGATGAAATGAAAAAAAAAATCAGGTCAATATTCTATCATTAGGTCCTCCAAAACTTAGTTTCCATCAACACCGTTCATAGTGCACAGTGACAACTCAGTCAGGGAAGAGGAGTGACCAAAGTGTACTAACTTTCTCTTGAGATCCAAAAATTTACTTTACATGTTGAATATAACCCTTCAAACCATCTGATAACATTTTACCATGATTAATGAGTGTGAAAGACCAAATTCATGCCTGAAACATTTTTGACATCCCTAAAGCATACTTGAATTTGGTCATGTCTTAGCCCATTGTTCTTCTCTCAAAGTGATGTAATGATCAAAGAAACACTTTAATCACTCTATTAATATTCAAAAACATTCAGGACTAAACTACAACCTTACAAGATCATGACATAGGACCCAATACCATACTTAGACCAGAACTAATATTCATACCCTTGAAATGATATTACAATACCTCTTAGGAATAATGAGTGCACATGAACTAAAAATGGTATTTTCTCACTTTAATGACACCATCAAATATTCATACACATTATCTACTACTATAAACACTTGAAATATGGTCATTACAACTTATGACAATATCATAATTAAGACTAGTCACCAGACCCCTTCACATAACACATACTCCTTCAACTGCCATTACAAAACTCAGACACCAAGAGCAAGAGAGAACATTTCATGAATTCAATATCACTTGACTACTTCAATAGAAATTTCAATGAGACTCACGAATATACATGGTCAACTTAGAGAAACCACACATCAATACCATAGGAACATCATACATGGACTACTTATGACCATAAGACCGGGATCATGACATTTTTCACAGGAATAACCAAATAGATCCTTGAAAAAAAACTTAGAGACACAGGATGACATACCTCATGCACATAGAGGAGGCATACTTCAAGACAAACCACTCACCCTCACACCAATGCTTCATATGCATTGATATACCTCTAAGAATCATAGTGAAGATATATGAACACCATAATGACCTAAAAGAAGGTCTTGAATAGGTCCCAAGACTTCTTGGGAATCTACATAACTCCTTCATCCTCTCTCTTCTGATATGATAACTATGAAACACTTCTTATTTCACTAACATATTCTCTTGATGATACACTATTGTCTCCTCTAGGTTCCCAAGTCCTTCTAGGTCAATTGTCATACACTTTAGGTATTTGAACTCCAAATTCTTGTACTCTAGGATCTAAAGAAATCCTATTTGACTTAAATGGGATTGAAAACATTCCCTTGCAACATTACCAACTTTTTTACACTTGTAACATACCATTTTATTTTCCTTCTTTAGCTCATGAAAGTGTCTAAATGAGTCATTCACACAATCACTAGCAATACAGCATATCTTGTTGCGTTTGAAGCATATAACATTCTTAACATAATCATCTCTAATGTCTTTCCATAGCTTAATATCTATATGAGGTCTTCTAAACTCCTTAGCCCTATGACCAAATGCATTACATGTATATAAATAACCATTACAATACCTTTCATACTTTGAGGTATTAGGTTTCCTAATTTGCTTGATTTTCTCATTATCTTTGATGTAGATCTCCTTCTTTTCTTCCTTGGTGCTTGTTTCTCCCACTTATTTGCATGAAATCATGTATTATTTCTTCACCTTGTTGTCTTTGACTTAAAACTTGAAACCTAAACAAGCCTTATCACTTGCAACCTTCCGATTTCTCAAGAGATCATTGAGAGTTTTAATAATTTCTTCAAGATTTTGATAGGTTTTAACTTACTTGCAGCATATGAGATCTACTTATTAATAACTATCACCTCTTCCTATTTGGATTGTAGATTAAGATTCATGTTACTCATTTGTAACTCTATCCTTCTCACTGATTCCTCAAATTTTTCATAAATGGCCTAATGTTTTCCTTCAAGCTCTTGTATCTTTGCTTCATATTCTTTGACTTGTGTAGTCAAATTCTTGTTTTTATTTTCAGAATTGTCCAATTCTTATTAGACACATGCCAAATCAAGCCTTAAACCATCATCTAATCCTTCCTCTTTGCAAGGATCAGGTGAAATATCACCCCATTAAGTGGAATCGCCACTAAAGGATATTATAGATTCCTTTGTCATGAAAAGAACATGATTTTCTACATTGTTGTGATTAGATTCAATCTCTGAATCAGACCTTTCAAGTTCACTACTTGTATCAGAGGAAGAATACTATTTCTTAGTATGAATACTCTTCTTGTTCTTCTTCATGAATTTATTCTTCTTTAACCCTTTCTTCTTCTTATCAAACTTCTTATTTTTATTCTCATGATAACTATCATGTTCATCATTTCTTTTCTTATCATGTCTATGAGGAAACTTAACAAAAAAATGAGCTACTTTACCACATGTAAAACATTCTAAAATAAGTTTACCCTTGTACTTACTAGTTCTAACTATCATTCTTCTAGAAAACATGGAAAATATCTCTTCATCATGAAGTTCTAATGTGGTGTCTTCATATTTAACCTTTTTTTTCCTTATCCATCTTCTCCAATTTGAAGGCTATCTCTTTATTTGCATGTTTAGAATCAATTATCCTCATCTCGTAGGCTCCTAAAATGCCATGTAGATCATCCAAATTCAGCTGATTCAAATCCTTAGCTTCTTCTATGGCACACACTTTGGATTCCAACTTAGGATTTACAGATCTCAACACCTTTTGAACAACTGCTTCTTCTTTCACTTTTTCTCCTAACCCTTTCATGCTACTAAATACCTTGTCAAATCTAAGAATATATGTTGCAACAGATTCATCATAATTCATCTTAAGAGATTCAAACTGATTTCTAAAAATCTAAAGCTTTGCAATCCTTACCTTTGAGTCACCTTCATATAGAACTTGTAGTTTTGTCCCACGCTTATTTTTATGTTTTACAACACATCACTTTTCCCATCTCTGATTATTTAAGGCCACTTATGATGGCATTAAAATATTTTGAATTATTGGTATATGAATTATTTTTTCTTTAGTACTTAGAGAAGTGGAAGGACGAGTATAACCATGATCCAAAGTATCCCAAACATTAAAACCTTCTTAATATCAAGGATTCAACTCGTCATGGAGATCACGGATTCAACTCGAACTTCTTCAACTCTTCAAACCCTAGGTGATCAAACCCTCACAACTAGCTCTTCCTTCACTTCTCTACCATTCAAAAACTTACAAAAATTCTTGATGATATCCCTTGACCTATCACACACCTAATAAAACCTCAATTAATTCTCACACACCTGTAAAAAAACTTTACCTAGTTCGTACACCTTGCACACACACAACTAGCTTGCTAAAGCATCCAAAACAATGCTTTTATAAGCTCCTCTTGATTTAAAATTAAAACAAAAACATTTTCCCTCCTTTGGATCAACCCATACATAAATGAAACATCCAAAATTTTAATTACAACAATCACAAGTGACCCAAGTAGGTCTTCCTAGCTGAAAACCTCATTACATATGCCAAAAATGGCTCAAAACCCCATGGGCACAAAGATAAAAATGCCCTTACATAAAAACCATATATATTCATGACCCGTAAATAATTACACATGCTTAAAATAAAATTTAACATTCATACATGGTCACAATTTATCTCAACCAATCAAATTATTTCATTTAATGGGCCCAGTACTCTTTGTACTTGACAAAACTGTTGTATCCTACACCCTTCAACACCCTGGAAACTTCATTATTCCACCAAATAAATTCAACTCAACCAAACCATTCCATGTGATAACTTGATGGAATTTACAAAACCTTTGGAATGATTCTAATAAAGTTATAATCCTTGAATCAACCACCTGTTGAAACCACAACCACCTTTGTCTTAATGAAATAAACCTGCCAAAAAAGATGTTTTTGCAAATGAGCTGATAAAAATTATTTATGTAACTTAAAATACCTAAAAAATAATTCACTAGATGAAAAAAACACCCCTCTCTCACTTTCCAGGTGATATAAATCATCAAAACAACTATTTTATGCTTCATCCAACTCAATATTTCAGCAAGAACAAGATTGTCCTGAAATAACAACTACAAACTTCTTCACAACTCAACCTGAAAGACCGACCAAAACACATCATCATGAGAAAATAAATACCTTATTATAAATTTATCTTAATTAAATTATTTACATAAAATATTGGAAATCATTACAACTCCAATTGGAAGGCCTTAACCCAGGTCTATGTCTGCAAACTATGTTTTATCTCTACTTGGACTCAAGAACTAACACTTAGCTCAACTTTCTCCAACATAAAAAAACTCTCTTCCACACTAAACCAAATCATGTAACATAATTAAACATGATTTATAATCCATAAATAACCTTCACCAATCTTGATCATATAATAATCATCACGTTAACTCATGTAGCTACATGCACCCTGCTAGAATAAGCACCTTCCAGATTTGATCCTCAATTAATAGCTCATAACTTTTGCATACCTTGTCCAATATTCACATTTGATATAAAAATTGAAATATATATGAATCATATTAACAAAAAAAATTTAATGGAGTCCTAACTCCCACTATAGCTCATACAATCTCAATTTTGCTAAAGGTTTCTCTAAACTACCCCAAATACTAGTCAACCTGAATGAAGCTCATTTGACAATGTAACTGAATTAAATTTTCCTAAAACATCCATATACATAAATATCATCTCACATAAATTCCATAACATTAATTTAGCATGCAACTCTTTTGGAAAACCCATTCCCAAAACATTCTTCTTCAAAAAAATTCATGTTTGAGTGGGGCCCACTCATCAACATGACCTCTACCATACATTTATGGAAATAAAATATATATTCCTATACATCATAAATCATTAAATTTTATTAATCAATCAAAAAATACTCACAATATCTCTTCTTCTACAAGATTTTCCTAGCTAAGGTTTAACTAGGGTTTTAGACTACTTTATTTTCTTAACATTTGTTCATAAAAACCCAACGATGAAATGACCTCATTATTTTTGTGAAATATTATAGAATCAACATAGAAACATCCTTTAAATCTTCAAGGTCCCATAAAAATAACACAATTCAAGGTGAGCATCAGAATCTCCAACTCAAGTTGGTTTTGCACTAGATTTTGACCTTGTCTCATAAAAACTAACATAACTTGCAAAATGCACCTCATGAAAACCTTAATTTTTTCCCAAATCACCATGAAACATCATAAAAACTAATAAAATCATCATATTGTCATCACCATATGTCAAACTCTCTAGTAATTAAGACTTGCATACTAACTCCTTAAGGTTTCACACTGTAGAAGCTAGGGTTAACTAAAAGAATGTTATAGCTCATCATGAAATCACTAAAAATGACCCAAACATACCTGATACACCATGATATACCTAAATTCAAGAATCAATGATCTCTTATAGCTCCAATTCTTAATATCATACCTCCTAGCAACCATGCCTTTTCCATATGAGCACCTGAAAAAAATTCAATCACCTATACTTGCATCATGTAACTGATATGAATTCCTAAACACTCTCTAAACCTGATATCAATTATGCTAAAAATATTATCAAGTAACTAATAATATTATACTAGTAAGAAACATCACCTAGGCACCTGAATGGGCTTGTAAGAGAAAACAATCCTCACTAAATCTCATTGTGTCATCAAGTACACATCTGAATCATCATGCCAACATCATCCACAACATTATCTGACCCTACTCCATCAAAAAATTTATCATTAATATGGTTTTTCATCAATTAAAATACCTATAGGACCCCATGCCAACAGATTCTTTCTCTAGATGAGGTTTTTTTGTCTCGACTCGTTACACGATTATGCTATTATGTTGTTTGGAATGATCATGTTGACGATTGAACATTTTGAATATGTACACTAGAATGATTTATGTTTGTTGATTTAGTCATAGTAATTTTGGTTCCTAAACACTCTCCAAACCTGATATCAATCATGATAACAAGATTCTCAAGTAACCAATAAGCTTATACCACCAAGAAACATCACCTAAGGCATCTGAATGGGTTTGTAAGAGAAAACAATCCTCATTAAATCTCATTGTATCATCAAATACACATCTGAATCATCATGCCAACATCATCCATGACATTATTTGACCCTACTCGATCATCCACTTTATCATTAATGTGGTTTTTCATCAATTAAAATACCTATAGGACCACATTCCAACACATTCTTTCTCTAGATGAGGTTTTTTTAGTCTTCACTTGTTACATGATTATGTTGTTATGTTGTTTGGAATGATCATGTTGATGGTTGAAAATTTTGAATATGTACACTAGTATGATTTATGTTTGTTGATTTGGTCATAGTAAGTTTGGTTTGGTCATAAACAATCATGCAGTGTAGAAAAAGGTAAAGTTATTTCTTTTGTTTTAATTAACATGTGAGTTTAAATTGATAATTGTCAAGTTTTAAGTGGTTATTGTAATCCATTCAAAAAGGAGGGAAATTGGGAGTAAGAATCCCCATGACACAACATGGCACCTGCATGCATTAATGGGATTTAATTTATTTTTATGGATCATTGGGTAAATCATGAAGCTTTTTGAAGAAGTTATTATAGGGGTTTTCTAGTTAATTTGATCTTATTACTTTCTTGTTGTGATTTTTCTTCTCCGAGATCTGCAAGTAGAAATGTTTCTTTGACCATTCTTATATTTGTTTTGGTAATTTTAGAAGAAAATATCGACTGTGGTTTCTGTAGTTTCTAATTATGGAATTGATGGAAATGATTGGAATGTTTTTGTGGGTTGAACAAGTTGAGTTTCTTAGTAAATAATTTTGGGAGACTAGAAGTTGAGGAAGTTCTAAGAAAAAAGGAAATTTTATATAACCCACTTATAGGCATGGATTTGTTTCTTCTCCATTCTTTGTTGTTTATTTCCTTATAATGATTATATATAAAAATAGATCTTTGTGACTTTTTGGGTATTTAGATTATCTATAAATTTGAATAGTAAAATATAAAAAATGGTTTATTTACTTGAATGTTGGTATACAAATTTTGAATAGTAGTTGGTCTGGTTTCTACCTTTAGTTGTCAAAAAAAACCTGGGACTTGTCTTTAAATTATTAAATGGTAATTGTTATGAAAATGTCGTGTAAATTTTTAAGAAAAATCCATTTAAGGGCATAGTACAAATATGTCAATATGTATAGCTGACCTTGTAAAACACTTATATTGAAGGAATATCTTTCAACCTTTGTTTGGATGTTTTAGTTTCTTGAATAATTGGGAGATGTATTTGGGTATTGCTACAGTATATGGGTACTGGCTTCTTTTATTTAAATGATTTTTAGTTCTATGATATCTTTTAGAATCGTAATAAACTGTGTATATGGATTTCTTGGTTTATTTTAAAATGTAGAAGTTAAATCAACCTGGGTGTTTGTCAATATTTATATTGAGTTTTCTGTACCTTAAGATTGAAAAACAATTCAAAAATTTGTAAATTTTAAACCCATTTTCTGGGTGATATCATTTTTTAAATAATAGTGTGAAACTTGAATTGATTTTCAAATCTTTACATATTATTTGAAATTTGTATGGGGTTTTCTATTTCAAGAGTAGACGATTCAAATTCTGGAATGTGCATATATTAATGAATCTTTTCAAAATATGGATGTTTCTACTTGTATAGGAATTTATTGTGAATAAGTGAGTCTTTCTAGAGGAACAAATTTCGTTATTGATGAGTTATGAAGGAATTGCTAGAAGAAACTTTTTTTTGCATTTGAAAAAACAATTTAATACTATCTTGTTTTTCATAGGGGTATGACACTATTTGACAAGATTATGGTTTTAATCATTATCAATGTATGATAAGATCAAGGTATTATCATTTTTACTGTTTGATAAAATTAAGGTATTTTCATTACCACTATTGATATGATTAAGGTATTATTATTACCACTGTTTGATAAGATTAAGGTATTACCATTATCATTGTTTGATAAAGTTAAGGTATCAATCATTGGAATTATTTATAAAGGTTAAGGTTTTAATCCTGATCATTTTCGATAGGGTTAAGGTTGTAAACTTACCACTGCTAAAAAGGTTAAGATATTAATTCATATCACTATTGATGTGTTTAATATATTAATTGATATCATTGTTGGATCGAAATAAGGTATTACTTCTTACCATTCTTGATGTTGTGGATAGTATGGTTGGGTGAAAGTAGTTGTTGATATTGAATGACTTATGTGGTTTTTCCCTATTAATGAGAAATAGTTTTTCATTTTTGGATTGATCCAATGTAAATATGTTTGGAATAGGCTAATTTAACCTTATTTTTAATAGTAAGATTGCTAATCTTATTGTTCAAGAATATAATTGTAATGCACTCACTGTTTATTATTAAGTGTAAGTTTACTTCCTTATGGTATGGGATGGTAATGTAAGTAATAGGGATTACTACATCAATCTCATTCACTTAGTAAACTTAATATTATTTGGAAAATGAACATGTTGGAATTGTTGAGATGTTTTAGTATATTTATTGTATCACAATAGAAAACAAAGGTGAGGAGAATGAAAAATTCATCCCATTTCATTTTGAATCGACTGTTTTACCATTCTCTCTCCTACAGATGGCGGAGTTAAGTTATCTTTTGTGGATGATTAAAGAAATAATTATGCATGGTTTACATGCTTGGATAAGTTGATTCAATTTTATTATTTTTATGGCTTCTTATAAGATAAATTTATAATTCGTAGATATATTAATGAAAGAAAGGAAAATTATCTTGTTATAATTAAAATACTATCTCGATAATCTTATTATACTTTGTAATTATTATTATTATATAAATGATAATGATGATGTTTATTTATACTTCTAAGTATGGATTTTTTATTGCTGATTTATAGTTGAATGTTATTATATAAATTGAATGGAAATGATATTATTATATGATGATTCATCATTAAGTTGTTATTTATGTAAGCTAATATGATAATATAATGAAGTAAATGTATATATGATACAATTAAAAATGTGAAAACGTTTAATTAGGTAGAATGTAATGTACTTTTATAGAAAATATTATGTGAATAATAATTAATTATTACAAGTGGAAATGTCGTTATGTACATCATGCATGTTCGCTACGATAATGCAGTAAGTTAACTTAAATCATAATAAATATAAAAATGAATTTACATTCTATTTGTACAATAAGTGTTATTGTAAAATGTAATGATACTAAAAACTAAGTTTCCAACAAAATACATGAGTCGATGTGATAAACCTATCACTGCAAAAAAAAAGGATTAGTTGTAAACCAACTTGTAGTAAGTAAACAAATTAGTTGTAATTATCCTAACGAATGATTCTTAATCGTGTCAACCATATATGGATATGAGAATTCAATGATAAAATAATGATGTGAGTCATTATATTACCATTTTCTTTTCATAGGGAGCTCAATTTTTTATTATTTAGATCCATTCATTACAAATATTGTAGCATGATCTAAAACTAAATTTTGCAAGGGAACAAGAGTTGTCTAACTTGAAAATTAGGAACACCTCTGTACCAACTTATGTTGACTATGGGGAAGAAAAAGATAGCGTAGTGATGCAATTCATTACGTAAACATTTTATTTCCCCTAGGAAACCTAAGTTAGCATTGACATTCCCTTTCGTGCATGTTGGACAGGTCTTATACCTTGTATGTAATTGGAAACAATATATTTCTTTACTAACTGATTCAAATCCAAATAACTAAGTGGTAATGGTACATTGATAGGATAATTTTTTGATGATTAGTGTGTCATCACAAAATGGAGCATGCAAGTCATATCTCTTAAAATTTGGTTGAATTAGTGTAAGTTATTGATTACATTGTCAGATTCACCGAGTTCCTAAACTAAGGTGTGAGATGCTTGAATGGAATTCGATTGAATAAATTTCAGGTAGACTATTAGGAACTACACTTAATTATCAATACATGTTAAAGGTTAACCAACAATATACTTTGTATACACACTTTTGGATAGTGAACTATGGGGGATTGGGTAGATCTAATTAACCCATACAACTACACATGGTTTTGATGTTATCAGATGGATTAAATTTTTAATAGATGTTGGATTTAAATGTTGTGTATTTAAATAAGTGAAATTATAAAGCTAGTAACAGATATATAAAAAATTATCTTAATTTAGAGCATTGATAAAGTAGGTGTTACACACCTTAACCCATATTTGAATCAAACATGCTTAACCAAAGTTGAATGAGGGTTGATATGGAGTTGCACTGTAAATTTTAGGGGGAAAAGGGAACACTATGTGTTCCAAAATGTGCCATGAGTCATCAGGTCATGAGGATGGGGAAAGTGGTAAAGTGAAAATGCAATTTTGTAACTTCCTAGGTTAAAAATTGGTGTTGGGCAAGTTACTGAGAGATAAGGCTCATAGGGGAGCACAATTTGGTGTCATACTAGTCACTTTCCACATTGGTGAGAATCCTAGGGATGGAATTGGTGTAAAAATGTATCATGTGGTACTAGTAACATGAGGAAGGGGACAAGGAACTTGAAACATTGCATGCACCTTCTAATACTTGCAACACATGCAACACTTTAAGTTCATGGTTTTAAGTGATGAAGGATTGAAATGGAAGGGGAACACTTTTTTGTGCATGTTCCTTTTAAAATAATGGATAATTAAAGGGGACACAACGTGCTCAAACATGTTCCAAGGTAGTCTTCATCATGAGAAAGTGATTTATTTTTGCATTGTGCACATCTAACCATTCAAGTCATAAGTTTTAAATGATGAAAACATAACATACATAAGGGAGCACACTTATGTGTCCCTCTTGTCCCCTTTTCAACTTAGGTACAATCCAAGGGGAAACCAAGGTTGAAATTTTTCACTAAGCCTTGTTGAAATAATGATGTCATCCGTCAAGTGCATTTTAGGACACCAAGAGTGATTTTTCTACCCCAGGAGCATGGAATGACGTTTTTGGGTCAAAGTTTTGATGTTTTTGACTTAAAATCACCTTTTGAGAACATATTAAACATTATTAGGAGACCTTTATTCCTTCAATTTTAATTTTTTCACTATTCACCCTTTTAACATGAAGGAGCAATAGAAGTGACTTGATCTATCATAACAAATATTGAAGAGTTATGCAAAAATTTATATTTCCATCATGTGAAGAATCACAAGATACTTACATTGAGTATTTTATGATCTTGTAAATCCTCTTGGAATTCACAAAATCTCTTGAACAAGTTGAATTTCTCCATTAGAAATTTGATTCCTTGTGGCCAAAATAACACGGTTTTTCTTAACGTACTCCTAATATCAATTATCTCCATAGATTTCCCCTAAACTTCCTTGGATCACTTCATTTTTATCCTACACAACTTCCAAATGGATTAATTCTTATATTTAAATTTCTAGAGGATGTCCATACATTGTAATATGGCTAAAAATAGCCATTTTAGTGCTTTGGAGAATATTATTCCATCCTAGAGCTTATTCTAATCATGAAATCAACCTAGATTCATTTCTCTGCATATGAAACACACTTTAAAAACATGTTAGCAGTTTCCTCTTAGCCATAATGAGGTTGTAACAGACCATAACGATTTGCATGAGCTGATAGAATGGTTGAAGGAAGGATTCATAGTGACCAGGAGATAGGTTTTCAAATGATGGGCTTAGTTGTCATGACCAAAATTTTCAATTTTTATGCTAGATATTTAACATGACAACACACCCATAGTAATTGAACAAATAATTTCTAGTAATGTATGAAAGTGCACAATCACATCTTCCATTGTAGATATTTCATAAAAAAAAATTACTTATATAGCACCCCATTACACCAATAATTTCATTTTCATCCACCTCATCAACATTATTTATACATAACTATGACCTTATATTCTTAGTTAAGTAATTTCCCTCATCTATTTCATGATAATACCATCCCAACCCGTTCTTTAGCTTCATAAATTATTTCCTTGATCAGTTACTTTGTGACCTTATTTTCTCTATTTCATATTCCTCAGTTTCTTCAACTACATTTTTTTTGTCGCATGCAACATTGGATTGAGCTTCTTTCAATTTTCACTAAAGGTTAAACAAGTTATATGATCAAATTTTATTAACTAGGATAGTGCGTATTATCAATTATTATATCTAAATGTACATGAATTGTATTTTTATCCACATCTTGTGTAAATAAAATTGGATGACCAAATCACTTGAGAGGTAGGGGTTTGATGGACTTCCATGCTCCTGCAATTTGATGACCTTTAGTGAAGGGAATTTAATTACCTACCATATGCAATAGAGTTCTATGTATTTACATTAGGGGAGGTTAATGACTTACAATGTTGATAAAATAAGTTCAATTTCCTTTTATCGTGAAGGGATTTTTATGACCTAAAATGAAGGGAGTTTGTGTAGACACTAGAAAACACACATTGTGCATAAAATCTCCTATTAAAAATACCAAAAATATCACAAAACTTAATAATCCTTAGAAAATCAAATAATCCCGCAAAAGCAACTAAAATTATAAAACCTCACCCAAAAAGGTGATAAAAGACACCTCATCACTCATTTACTAACCCTCACCCACTCACATTTAATTTTTTCCATCTCACTTACCAATTTTCATGCCCAATGCACCAAAGACTCATATCTGTCACATTCTTCTATGCACTCCAAAAACTATAAAATACCACTCACCCCGTCATTCCAACTCCCTGACATTTTTTGCACTTGAGCGCATACTTGTGTTTTTGCTTCTTTTCTCACATATATTGGTATTGGAGGTTCTGGAGAGGTAAAGGAAGATCATAAAGGATAGGTGCAACTTGTTGCATCACTATTTTAGTGAAATTTCAATATAGGTTTTAGTCACAACTACGACTATCTTGTGATCTCCATGTTATTTTCAACGAATCGGACCCACGACTAGTCTACGAATAAGTCGGTATACTTTCCATATGTATGCATGTTTTTATCATTTCTACTTCAATAAAATGTATTTTATCTCCTTAAATGGTTAGGGATCTAACCGAGGAAAGTTCCCTAACCACAAAAAACTACTAACATTTCTCCAATTGTGTTTTTGTGTAAGTTTTTTATTCAAATCAAGAAATTTCTACCCACTTTATTCATTAAAGAACCCATCTTTGTCCCTCACTTTTTCAATGGAAAAGTAAGACCATTATTATATAGTAGCATTGATTTAGTGATTATTATATCAACTAATACATCTTGTAAGTGACCAAATCTAGGCAAACATTTTGGTGACCATAGTGGGACCATTTTTTGTTATGGGAAAGTTAGTTTGTGTTATAAATCTAATATTGTTTTGGTTGTGGTTTTGTATTGCTTCCCATTTGTTTTATTTTTTATAATGTTTATGTTGCAAGTATAATTTGATTTTTTTTATTTTCTAAAAAGTACAAAACAAAAAACAAAAAAAAACAAAAACCTATTCAATCTCACCACTTACCTCAACTCCGCTCAACCCATCCAAGTCACCCATATGAATCATCCCTAACTCTCCCACTCTAATTTCTCCCATTTCACCCCTATTCTTCCCACATTGATTTATCCTTAGAATGCACCCCTCCACAATCCACCTCGATACACTCGCCTACCTCTATTCTTCGTATACCCTACTACAGAGTCACCTCTACGAATCTTCCTTTAATTACCTAACCACCTTGTCATGTGCTCCTTCAGCTTACCAATCACCATAAAACATGACTAGACCCATCCTAGCTAGTTATACCCACAACTGAAACCTCTACCAAAATTTATTGTATTGATACAAACTATACAACATTAAAAAACAAACTAACTGATCAAGGCCACAACTGGTCCCCATCAGGTCATTCGCACCCACAAATGGTCCACCCTTTTTCATTCACCTCCCAAATAATTAAAAAATATGAAAAAATCCCAAAATACCTCGAAAAAAAAACCCTCGGTCACTACTGTGACTAATAGAGTCTTCCCCTTCACCTTCACCATTTACAACTCAAGCCATGCATGGTCTTTATTCCACCATAACATGTACTCCACCCCCTCATGTGATCTAGTCTACCATCATGCATTCTCTTTTCCATGTATGATCTAGTTTTCCCTTGTGTGTGCTCCACCCCGCATGTGCTCTGTTCCTCCCTCACTCATGTTCATCCATGCACATACTTCAATCTATCCTAAAAAATTTTCTGAACCACACGTGTTTCATTCTTCCCTTGCAATTCACTCCATCTCATGTGTTTTCCACTCCATAATTATATTTTCATCAATCATTTCCTTCACTTACTTATCATTTTAGGTTGGGGAAATAATGTCTTTTGTTTCTCTTTTCCCAACTTTACCAAGGTTTTTTTTAATAATTTATCAACTTCCACTTTCTATCTTGCATTATGTTGAAGAAACCTATGGCTCCAAAACCTGTCACTTGAGGGAGGTATCAAATCAAATCCTACTCATCAGTCTTATGAAACCTAATCATCAAAACACCTTAGTCAATTGACTCAAACATCTCTTCCTTAATAAATCAACCTTTCAATCGCTTTGCAGACTTTGACTGAAGTGGCCTATCAATCACATTTCTAGTTTCATGTTTATCCACTAAAACATCTAAACCCGCAACTAGGGCAACCATTTTCATAGGGTTAGATGACCCTATCTCATCTCCAGGTTTTTCACTACATGCTTCTTATTACAACACACAATCCAAAAGTGGTAAAATATAAACACTAGAAAATGCACCTTGTGCATAAGCTCTCCTATTCAAAAATACTAAAAAGCATCATAAAACACAATAATCTCCAAAAATAAAATAATCCCACAAAAGTAACTAAAAATTATAAAACCCCCCCAAAAATGTGATAAAAGACATCTCATCACTAATTTACTAGCCCTCGCCCACTCACATTTACTTTTGTCCATCTTACCTAACCATTTGTATGTTCAATGCACTATAGACCCATATTTATCACATTCTTCTATAAACTCCAAAAACTATAAAATACCACTCACCCCCATTATTCCAATCCCCTGACTCTTTGTGCACTTGAGATCATACTTGAATTTTTTCTTCTTTTCTCATATATTTTGGTATTGTAGGTTTTTGAGAGGTAGAGGATCATAAAGGATAGGTGTATTTTTTTGCATAATTGTTTTAGAAAAATTTCAACACAAGTTTCACTCGCAACTGCGACTGGCTTGTGATATCCATGTGATTTTAAATCTATTACACCTATAAATGATTTGCGATTGAGTCAATTATAATTTCCATTTACATGCATTGTTTTGCCATTTTTAGTTATATAAAATTTATTTTTATCTCCTTATATGGTTAGGGATCAAACTAAGGAAGGTCCCCTAACAACCAAAAAATACTAGCATTTCTCCAAGTTGTTTGTGTGTAGGTTTTTAATTCAGTTCAAGAAGTTTCTACCCACTTTATTCATTAAAAGAGCCCATGAGTATCCCTCACTTTATCAATGGAAGCATCAGACCACTATTTTTGGTAACATTGATTTGTTGATTATTATATCAACTAATAAATCTTGCAAGTGATCAAAATATAGGCATATAGTTTGATGCCCCGCCATGTTGATTGGAATTTGAATGCAATTCATATCAATTAGTTTTGAAGGTTATCTCTCATTCGAATGTTAAAAAACACTTTCATCCATTCTATTTTAATTTTTTGTTGATAGTGGAGTCTTGAAATTAGTAGCCAAGTTGTTTTCATCAAAATTATTTTTTTGTTGATGGGCAACATGAGCAATGTAGAAAACAACTCTTTTTCCTCCAAGCTGATTGTATTATAGTTAAATATTATTTCTTGGGAATATGAGAATATGAACAAATTATTCCTTAGGTATTCCTATTATTTGTAGATGAATGTATTATGCATATTTGTTTTCATAATGTTCCATTACAGAGAAAATATAGAAAATAAATTAAACCAATTATAACAAAATTTAAATAAAAAATAGATGGTTGACAAGATAATTCAAAAAGAAAAAAAATATAATAATAAAGTGAGTTTTTCCTAGTTGAATGAATAACATAATATCATATTCATTCATGTGTATTTTATATTTAATGCTCAACAAACACAAATGAAAATGTGGTTATATTAGCCTACTAGTGAGCATAAATGACAATGTACTTGTAATAGCTGATCAATACTAAGTGTCTATATTAACCGACCAATAAACATGAGAGTTTTATTATACTAGATGATTGGATAAATTAATTCATTACTAAGAATCTATAAGACTCTCATAATAGAAATTAATTTTAAGTACATTTACAAAAGAATAATATTTCACAAGGTTTAATCAACAATACATGTTAACAAATAACATGACCAACTCTAAACAATGAAACCATTTCATATTTTAGATATAATTATTAACAACCAAGATAGAATTAATAGTTACTTTTTGGAAACTATAAAGAATTATTTAGTCTACAATAATACTTCCTATGATAAATATGATCCTAGTAAGCAAATGAACAAAAAAAGCCAACTAGGCTCTTAAACTCGTGTATTTAAGTGATCAAATCATCATATGGGATTGGTTTAAGGGTTGATTTGACACTCCATGTCACCAGATAACACATTCAAATTTCAACATCTCCTTTATGAGAGTTGGGAAGGTGTTTGCACTTTGTTTTTAAATGTATTTCATTAAATTTAGGAAGGGCATTTAACTAGAGTGTTTGAATGAAAAATTGCATTAGACTTACAACTGGTGCTGACATTTTCCATAAATTTTCTCACTTAATTTTGTTATTACTCTCAAACACATTTTTTGAGTAGGGTACACTTTCCAAAGTGGTCATTAAATTTTGGAAGAATCCAACTTAACTTCTAATGGTTTAGCAGTAAAAGTTGATTTTATTTTATATTAAACACCTGTCATTCAATTTTAGTTTCAATACGATAATGAAAGGAAAATTTGACAATACGAGAATCATGCTAGGAAGAGGAAGAAAACCATGAATGTAAAATGAATATTTTGGGTATGAAGGTGATCCAATAATTTTCACATGAATTCCATGAGACCACATTTCATTGAGGAATATTGTTAAACAGTTCTCAGGCCTTGAGTATGCTTCCACATTTTGCACCTTTGATAAATATCCACTTTCAATCATTATTCAAAAGTTCGTACCCTTATTTATAGCTCTAAGTTTGACACAATATAAGAGGATGCTCAAGAAAGTTTTCATCTTAGGATTAACATACTCTAATTACATTTGTTTTAAAACTCCAAATCCTATTCTACATACCCATTTTGTGCATATCCATAAATCATCGTTTTCCATGAATCCAAATTTTTGCAGCATTTTATCAATAATTGATGTGCCTTATGTATGCTTCCACATTTTTCATACATATCCATCCATGCATTCACAATTATGACATCAACCAAAATTCCACATTTCAATTATGCTCTGGTGTATTTTTATACCCTGTTCTAAAGATCCCATTTTGGTACATGTTTGGAGAACGCTAAAAATGGTTGTGCATCAAGTTTAATTTGATTAAATGCCTCTAAGTAATTTTCAAAGAACCCATTTTTAGTGGATTTTGAAACTATGACACTCCATGAGATGACACTTAGTTGAGGCATTGATTTAAAAAAACTTAAAGTCTCCTTGAGCATACCCTTTTGTGTAGGAGACAAATCACATTCAAAACATAGGATATCTATGCAAATTTTGAGAAGATTGTCTCAGGAGATGAAAGAAATAAAATATTTGTGCAAATTTTAAAACATGTATTGAATGATGTGGCTGAGGAGGAAATAAAAATATTCTTATGTTTCATCAATATCCTTACCTTTTGAATGATGACCCACATGCCCACTTCTACATAGATTTTCAACAGAAGAAACATAAGGTGTAGAATTTTATGAACCATCTAAAATAGAAGACTATCATAAAACAATAAATACCCCTAACCCTTTATTATTAGGCTATTTTAAAGTGTCAAACAAATAAATATACACAACCACCATATGTTTAATTGGAATTTTGACAATAAAATATAGAGTTTCCTCTAGATAACCAGCATGTCAACCATGCATACATATCTACCATAGCACTTGTAACTATAACATTTGACCTATGTCTATCCATGCCCTATTTCAAAGATCTTATTTTAAAACAGGTTGGGTGAATTTTGTAAATGGTTAAAAAATGAATTGAATCTATCAATCACCCATGCTTGAAAGGTTCCAAGGCCCTTTTAACAAACCCATTTGATCATGTCCAACAACCATTGGAATCCCTAAAGACATGTCTCTTTGAGTAATTCTAACAAAAAATTCATGTCCCTTGTCTACCATAGTGTCTACAATTACAATGTTTTGACAACGCCCCACCCCACCCCATTCCTTAACCGTCATATACACCCTACTTACCTATAAGGTAATTACTTCCCAAAGCGACCCTCCATTAGTTATCCAACCTCCTCCAAATTCTTGCCCATCACACAAACACACCCACAAATTCATTATTTATATTAATTTATTTAACTTACTTGCTTAATCATCTATTTATATATTATTATTGTTATTATTATTATCTTCGGTCAATATAACTTGTAATAGTAAAACCGTACTAACACAACAACCAGATTTTACAAAAAACATCATCAATAATTGATAAGTTAAATTACATAAATTTCAAAATCCTCCTATGAAAACAAATGGTGACCCCCTTTTAATTGGCTTTCGACTAAGCATAGTGAGGTAGGTAACTGCATTTCCCTCTCCATATAAGAGTATTGTCTTCGATGTGACATAATGCCAAGGTTAGCTAGAGGAATAAGTAAGCAAAGAAAAGTCAAAAATGAATAAATTCATTTAGGGAAAAAAACCTTGTCACTAAAACACGACCATAAGGAATCCAATCACATTTTTAAATTTTCTTAAAAATTAATGTTATGTGAATATTGGTATTTCTCTGACATGTTATTCATTTAGTTTTTTTCTCCTTCAAATTTTATAGATAAGAAATTTAAGATATCATAATTTTAACATGACGACTAAACAACCACACAATAACTATCATCATATACACCCCATCACAATCATAGACTGATTATATACACATATTCATCACATAAACTCCATCACAAACATAGACAAACTATACACACATATCCATTTTAAGACATTTGATGCCACAATGTTATGAATTGAAACTCACGCAAGGATAATAGTACACCATGAAAATTTCCTTACCAAGGTGGAAGGGTGTTATAACCAACCACAAGGTTATGATAAAACATACAGATTACCAAACTAACACAAAACATTACCCACCAAGGGCCACCCACACATCTAGGGGAAAGGTAAAAAACCACACAACACATTCCTCATATCATCGACCTCAAACATGAAGGTGTAGAATAGTACTAGTACATGCATAACAAAACAATAAGAACTCATAAACCACGTCCATAATAGGGTCCCTATCACCAAAGGTAACAAACCTCTCCAAGTATAATGCCCAAGGAGTATTTGTCAAAATAATTTGTATTATAGTATATCAACCCCTTATCATGGGAACTAAAAGAACCAAGTCCACACATTGATTATCCCAGTAGTATAACTATTTGTGTATCCCATATGTCCCAAAATAACATTGTCCTCAATTATTCCACCATCTAAAAGAACATAAGATTTGATAATATAGAAATGTAATTTGAACTAAATATCATATCCATCTCAATGGTAAGTATCATCCCCACATGGTACAAAGAGAAAAAGTATCATAATCAACACACATATTGGTACTAAATATCATAAAATTTTCTCAACCATAGAGGAGTGAGCATCACAAATTTCACTCCACCATAGGAGGACTAAGTATCATAATATTTTCTCAACCATAGAGGATTGAGTATAATAAAATTATCTCAACCATAGAAGATTGAATATCAAGTATCCAAATGAGGTAGAGTCACTACACTACCCTAGACACATAGAGCCATGTCACCTCAAATTTAAGGGCATTTTCTACAACACCAAAAATTTAGACATTGTACCTTGGGTGTACCCTCGTACAACATGCATGCACATTACAAACAAAGTAGAGCCATATTTTCAACAAGTAATAAAATCTGCATTTACATTATTTACAATGAATGGCCAAATGGCCTAAAACCCCATAAAGCTTCAAGTTACCAAAAATGAAAAACCAAGAAATCTCAACAACCAAATATAAATTGCTAAGGAGCCACATTCAAACTTCAAAAATATCACAATAAAGTAAAAATTAAGAAGGAATATCCTCAAATCTTCCCAATAAATCAAATTAAATGTTGGTTGTAAGAAATTCACTTTCAAAAATAACATACTCATGATAATATATGCATCACAATAATTGTGTAGCCTCTAGTGGCCACATATATGGGTACTACATAATTGAGTGCACATCACGACATATAAACATAATAAATGATCAGATATTAAAATTTTCATAATCTCTAACTGAATCATAATTTCCCAAAATATCTGCAAACTGGAGTAAGAGCCTTTATTTTCACTAGCAACAATATACATAAGAAATTTCACCCTAGCCAAAGAAAATATCTTCAATAGTGTTATCACATAGAGAGTTGCGTGATTAACCGATTTGATTATCCAAGATTGATTGTTATGGTTCTCAAAGGTTTATATTTTATAAGGTTTGAGGGGAAATTTGGATTGGTTCAATGCATCGATGTAGGAGTAGGTAGTATAGAAATTTCATGATCTAAGAGAATAGTTGTGACAAAACAATTAATTGACAATCGATTTCCAGAAGAAGAGGGTAGTATCATCAATGAAATTGTGATGAGTATGATAATATGTCTAATTCATCATGAATAATATTAAGATATCTTAGGATTACATTCATGATAGCATGGAGGAAAGATCAAAAATGAATCAATAAGTTCGTAAGAAGTAAGGTAGAGGAGGGTCAAACACCAAGTTAATTTTTTTAAGGAGTTAAATAGTCTATAAAGTGCTAAATATTTTCATATGTCTGATGTAATTATCATAACCACTAAAGGATGGAACTCAAGAAAAAACTCACCAATCTCTCGATACCTCCCATACTAGTCTTTGGATGTCTCGCACATTATAACTTTCCAAATAACTCGTTAAGAAATAATTGAATCATAATATACGAGTGAATCATAATCTGGAGGTCTTCGTAGGTTCCACCATAATATGGGTCCACACAACACAAGTCTAAATCAAAAAAATGGGATCCACTATACAACATGTTCCCATGGAGTCACATGCAAAACTAAAATAGACGAGGCTAAAAAAAACCATAATAACTTCACATAATCAGTTGTAGACACCCCAAAATTTACATACTTATTCCAAGTACTATCCCAATTCACATCCTAGCTCATATCCCCTTATGATTGATTAATCCAATTAATTAATCATGCACATTACACCCCTATGATTAATTAAATTAGTCCACAACAACATCTTAGCTAAGTTAATTAAAATTTATTAAATAAATTGTTAATTGATTATGTTTCACACTATAGCTAGTTAAATTAGTTACTTAATTAGGAAAATAAACCTATTTTCCTAGTCAATTGCCACTTCACTATCCTAGTTAACTCAATTTGGATTCCAATTTCTCATTCCAATTAACTCCCACTTGAACTACACTTCCATATTCCACTTGGACTCCACTTCTATATTCCAAGAAGTGTGGGCGAAATTCGATTCTACTTGTAATTCAATTTCCGGATGTAACTTCTTCCATTCCAAATGTCTATTGCCCCTTGAAAAGTTGTAATTTCTATTGCCAATTCTACTTTATATTCTCAGGTGATTGTAATTATGACATGGAGCTTAATAAAACTTACATCCACATGTTATGGTCCTACCCTCAGCTATAAAATCAAGACATTATCCTCACAAAATCATCCTTGGAAATTTATAAGCAAGTGGAATAAATTTCTACACGATTATTATTTGAATCCTCGTAAAATCTACTTATAGCATTACATTCATCCACCTTGGAAAGGATAATCAAGAGAATCTACAATCAATAAATTATAAGATTCTACAAGCTCAAAAGCTTCTAAAATATTACTCAAGGTTTGCAATAGTATTACAAAGAAGGTATAAATTGTCTTGTTTATTAATTTATCTTCCATTTGTCTGTTGATTTTCCTTGTTTATATTTTGGCATGTATGTTGGGACTTACCCATTTTTCCTCTTTTTTTTTCATTTTTTTCACTCATTTTGAAATGTATAATATTAATTTTTTACTAACATCTTTTAAATGTGGTTTTAGTTTCTTAATGTTATTTTTTTGGTGTATTTTTTTTATTTTTGTATGGTTGTGTTTGCAGGATGCATTCTAGGAGAGTTTTTTCAAAAAAAAATCATTTAAACGTCACAATATTAAATTTGTTTCTTGTTGATTTATTAATATTTTTTGTGAAATTTTTACAAATGTTTTTTACAAGTAGAAAGCATTTAAAATCACAAATCAAATCTACAAAAAAAATAGATTTACAAGACAAATTTTTGCAATTAGGAATTTCCTTCCTAACTTTAGCAAACACTTTAGGTTTTCTTACATCTGTAAATTCTCCCATATATGGGGATAGATTTAATATTCCTCTTATTTATCTTAGTTTTTGCAAGAACACAAAAACATTTCGCAGCTCCCTACTATGTAACCCCTACATCATCCCTCTCTTACTCATATCGTAACCCATATTCCCTACTTAACTTGTCCCCTAGCTTGGTCGAGCTGGCTACCATCCCATGTTCCCCTCCTATCTACCCAGCTCGGAGAGATATCTCACCAGTATAACCCATTACCCACATGACCTAACTACCCCTCACTTACTCGACCTAACCTTCCCCCCAACTCGACTCGGTCATGACTCAACCAAGCCAATCCCATGCTCAAATCCCTCCCCGAATCCCTCCCGAATCGGTCTTGGTTTTATTGAGTCGGGATAACTCTCCCCTGTGTCTGTCGACCCCTATAGGACCACCACTATGTCACCATTGAGAACCAACCTTGCCCATGTTGTTCCCTTTCTTCATCGATATCTTCATCCATTAAGCCACCATTTTACTCACCCCCTTTCCCTCCATCTCAATGCATAGGTCATTGAGTGGTCACCTGCTTGTAACCAACATGACATCGAGCTCCCTACGACCTACACAGACTACCCTTCTGCTGATCTCCCATGTTGATCTTGCACCCACACTTCCAAAAATTTTGCTCGGCATAGCCCACCGAGATCCTTGGCCACCCCGGTCATCCCTGTTGAGCCCTGCAAACCACAAATAAGAACATCCTATATAATGTAAAATGAAACACCCAAATCAAAAATATTAAACAAAATCTCAAAGCTATAAAAACACAAACAACAGTATCTCCTTATTTTTTTAGTTTTTTTGTTTGTCATACATAGGATTTAGTTAGGTCATGGTAACCTAAGTTTAAACCTTAGATAACTTTAGATATTAATTTATTTTTATCTCAAGTTAATTTTCAACCTTAGGCTATGGTCATTCTTTCACATTATATTTTTTAATTCCTTCTGATTTAGTTTAAATAGATCAGATCTCATTAGCTTGTTTTCTAAACTAACTCATTTGTTATTTTCATTAATTAATTAAATTTGGCCTTTTTCAACAAAAGTAGAATCTCTTCATTATTTTTTCGTCAATTTTTCCGATTAGACTAATTGTGTAACTTGTTTGTGCATGGTTATTGGATGTTTGTGTCCAATTATTTTCATTTTTTTGGCATTTTGTAAACATGCAGCTCTTTGTGAACCGTATATAACACTTTGAGCCTCATTTTTTTTTTCATTATTTTTGTTTTTGTGAGGTTAAATCACAAAAAGATCACACATATGCTCTTTCGTTACACTTTCAAATTAATCTTGGAAATCAAAAATGTGGTCATTTCTTATGTGTTTTTCAGGAATTAGCATTTTTCTCTCTTAATAAAAGTTTTTTCACGTGTATGTTCTTTACTCATGCTTTATAAGAGAACTTGGAAATAAAAAATGTGATCTTTCTTTTATCATTTTGTCTTCTACCTACCTCATGAAAACATGTTAATCCTTGTTTGCATGAACTACTCTAAAAGAGACTACTTTTAAACTACTAATTATAGGTTTACTTTCTTCTTTCTATAAAATATCTAACTAACTGTAGGTTTCCTCAGTTGAATAATGGTGATTAAAACAATCTCATTTTTTAATCAATATAAAATGAACAATTCACAATGTATTTATCGGTGTGGTTGACAAGGATATTACATTGTTATAAATATGGGAAGTACTCTGGCTTAAGCCAGAAAATGAATTTTAGGAGTACCATAGGAATCCCAAAGTATTCGAAAAATTGAGGGAACTGGATAACAAAACAGTTACCCCCATCCTACCTGACTAATACACCTATGAGATTAGAGCGTCAAATATCCTTAATGGTGACCCATGTGTGATTCATTTGAGTAAGATATTTTCTTATTGTTTTAAAGGGGGTAAACTAAACCTGACACCTAGAAATAACACCATGATCACTCGAGTATAATTCTGACACATAGTTGAGAGAACCACCTAAGAAGCTACACATTTTCCAATCCAATATAAAGTAGAGGCAAAAACTTCCATAAATAAAACTCTTTGTTTTCTCTTTCTCTTTTTGTTTAGCGAGTTCTTAGTTTCATCCCATTTTCCACCTTTCCCAAATACTCTTTATTTGGGATCATTCTTGCATCTTTGAAACTTTCAAAAATAATCCTTATTTGGGTTCACTTGTCATATATCTTTTACATTTTCAAATACTCCTTATTTGGATCCATGTTTGTCTCATTTCCACCCTTTTTTAAACAAGTCTAATTCTTGTGTTTTGGACATATGTATCTACATTTAAGAATTGTAATCCTTTTCCATCTAAGTCTTGACATTGTGATACTCACTTTATCATATTCAATCACCTTTTTGGTCACTTTAATGCTTCATCTTTCATAATTATTAAATTTTGACACTTTCATTGTTGATCTTTAAACATTTCATCCATCTTGTGGTGTCACATATCTCATTCACTTTGTTGAATTTTCAACATCTTCAACATTGTTTCACTCTTCTCTTTTAAATAATTCACTTTTCTCTAATTCAAGATCCTTAACCAATCACTTTCCCATTGTCTGTCACATTCACTTTGTTGAAATTTGATCTTTTCACCTCTATATTTTGACATTCACATTTTCATTATTTGAGTTTTATCCTTCCATTATTTAGTCTCCTATCTTAGTATTCATCTTGTTAAGAGTTGAGAACCTTCACACTTCCTAAGTCTCTTTTTTTAACGCTCATTTTTTAAAGTTTTGAGCATCTTTCATTAGTTCTTCAAGTGTCCTCCTATAACACTCATTTGGTAGCAAATTAGCATGTCAAACTCCTTTAATCCCTTCCACCTTTGCATTAAATTTGTAAAGGGTTGGAAATATTTCAAACCCTTTTCATATTTCTAGGCATTCATTTTTATAACAATCCTCTAAAATAACATTTCAATCCCCTCTTCGGCCCTAACAATACTCATTTTGTTAAGTGTCACAAAGTCACCCTTTTATTTATCTTAACACTCACCTTGTTAAGAGTTATCATTTCAAACATTTTATTCTCTCTTAACACCCCTTTTTTTAAGATTTGATAACATCATCATGTCAAGTCTCTTCTAAACATCCATTTTAAAATTTGAGAAAACTAAAGTTGTAAAAGTCTTGTCTCCTTTGTACACTCACTTTATCAAGGGTTCAAGTACTTCACTTAGCTCGTAGAATTATTCTCCCATCTTAGCATTTCTTTTTATAAGAGTTCTATAATCCAAATTTCACTTTGAAAGTTTTTTCTCTTCACCCCTCTTAGCATTTACGTTGCTAGCAATTGTCTTGTTCAATATTTTCATCCCCACTTCCATTTTAGCATTCACTTTGTTATAGGTTGAGTACAGTGCTAACCTTTTCACGTCTTCCATATTAGCATCCAATTTGTTAAGGGCCGATATTTCACACCTTTTTTCCCTCTTCCATATTAGAATTCACTTTGTTAAGGGTTGATCTTTCACACATTGTTTTTCCTCTTCCATCTTAGAATTCACTTTTCCAAGGGTCAAGCTTTCACACCTTTTTTTCCTCTTCCAAATTAGCATTCACTTTATTAAGGGTTGAGATTTCAAAATTTTCCCCTCGTAGATATTAGGATTCAATTTACTAAGGGTTGATTTATTCATCACACCTTTCTTCATTATCCCCCATTTTTTATTACAATGGTGGATTTAAACAATTCATCATTTTCTCAAGAATGGAAAATGATGAAAGACATCATTTTGGGTATGAAAAAACAACACGAATAATTCAACTTTGATTAATTGTTTCCTTAGCCTTTCTACATGGACATCTTATGTACACCACTTCCAAAATATTTTGGGAAACCCAAATTCAAATAATACTTGGGAAAATTTTATCCTAGACAACATATCAAATAATTTTCCATAGCATGCCACGAAGTGGCATATAATGATATATTTCTCTTATGCCATTTTCCTAAAATTCTGGGAGGAAAATATTTGGACTGGTTCTTACACCTTCTAAAGGGATCTATCACCACTTTCATGGTCCTCTCAAAGAATTTCATCAAACATTTCTCTTTCAACCTAGACTCCAAAGTCACCTTGACTCAAAGATATAAAGACCTCATTTGTCAAGGCTTAATCAAGCCTCATCCTAGAGATAATGTGAACAACCACAATCATAAAAACCCTAACACTCATCATGATAAATATTGGTACGTTAACCAAAATTGCAATGTCATCAATGACGGTGTCACGGATGATATAAATGTTTATAACATAGATGAACATTCACTCAAAAATCCAATCATACAACCTATCAAAGATATTATTATGCATAAAGTCAAACTTCAGTTTATACCCCTTGGATAAAGTCTCTCTAGTGTATTTCAATAGCTCAAAGAGGCTAAAATGATAAGATATCAATTTATAAAACCCTTTTTCAAAGGGAAAAATAATACATACTAGAACAAACCTCATAAATATTGTGACTTCCATCACATTGATGGCCACTCAATAGATAGATAAGTTTAATTTAATAATTATGCCCAAGACTTAATTTATGACAAACACATCTTTATAGAGATCGAAGAGAAATCTATTAAAATGAAGACATGCCATCTACCACAACTTATCATGAAGATTTTAATGTTTTCCAAACTCCTGTACATATCTAAATTCAACTAGATTGCAACAAAATTAAAGTATCTCTCACTCAAAACAAATCCATTTCTTCCACATATTTTCTTCTGTTAACTCAAGTAGACATTGAACTTGTTTTGGAAAAAAACCTTCTAACATCAAATGAGAGCTTGAACTTTCTTCAAGTATCCCTTTCAACCCTTGATATAAGTGTAGACACTACAGAAGAGGGTCCATATTCAATCTTCTCTAATCTTGATTCCATTCTTTCCATTCCAACTCCTACACCTAACATCTCTAGTATTTTTGTCCAAACACAACACCACCAATCTTGAACACTTTCAAAAATGCAGCCTCTCATGTCCATTATACCTCACACAATCAATCTTGCTGGAATCTCATCAATGATGATTACTATCTGTCAAGACATCTACATGCATATATTATATGAGGTGTGTATACCTAGAAATATACTTTTACAAACTTTTCATGATTTAATTGAAAATATTTTGTGAAATCAACTAATTCACAACCTAGAAGGAGAAAAATTGACTATTTCCTCTTTATGGCCTATAAGGAACCCTGAATATACATCTAGCGATGAATCCTTCTTTCCTCAAACTCTTTCACTCACAATTGAATATAAATCTCAACATATTTTCCACCTTGACAATCCTCCTCTAACATCACATAAGTATTGCAATCTCATTGAATACTTATATAATCACACATTCTTTGAATTAGATCCCATCCACCCAAGTCTCATACATAAGGACCTAAAAAATATTTCAATTCCCCCTCTTGACTTAGATCTCGTCTACTCAAGTCTCATAATGCAGGACCATTCAAATTTAATAAACATGGTCATATTTCTTGATGATTCCATTTAAAATCTACATTCTCTAAAGTTTAGAAAACTTAAAAAGCATAAAAGGATAATAAAACTCAGTATTGAACTGTTCCATATAGAAATTTTTACAAATCAGAAGTGGAAACATGTATACACATAATATTAATCATTCCATTTGTCGACATATATCTTAATCATACCATCATCATACCATCACATTATTCACATATCACGACACATGTTAACCTTGTTATGAATTGTGTTTCTCATCCTTGTTATGGTTTCTACTATTTTAGTTTTTTTTTCATACATTTTTTTTTCTCAAAGCTTACTGATGAAAAATCCTTTCAAATAAGCTCTCTCTAATAAAAATCTCAAACTTCTTTACCCAATATTTTTTGATTGCCCATATAAATCTATGGTGTTGAACCCTTGCATCTGACTACTTGTATGTGGCTTAGAGTTGGGGGATGAATGTTCCTTCCCAAAAAATACACTATCGACATACAAGAAATATTTAATCCTACAAATTAAAAAAACTAAAAAATCATTACACCTTTCATCCTTCATAGTATTTAGTGATAATCCCATACTTCTCACTAGTATCATGAGATTGGGAATGGAGGAAGATGTCCTTACTCTCCTAAATTTTATCTTTAACGTTGAGCCCTTGACTCTTACTAGTGTATGGGGCAACATGTTGGGGGCCCTTTTTTAAAAAAATGATAATAATTAACCAATAAAGCCTGTAGAAATCTTAACCAAAAGTGCATAATCAAAATCATCATAAGAAGTAATTTGGTAGCTCATGTTAAAGAGAGACAACAATTCCTAAAACCAAAATTTTCCAATCAATAGGCCATCCTTCAAGGGATCAGTCTACTTTTGATAATATGATTAATAGTTATCCTTCAAGGGATCAATATATATTGTTGATAATGTGCATTCATAGATATTCTTGAATTTTTATTTTTACATTGAAGGAAGGCCTAGTAGACCATTTTTAGGTGGGTAAAATACATTTGTAAAAACTACACATGTGATCCCTTAACATGTTTTAAATTGATAGATAAAGGGTAGATGTACGTTATTATTGTGGGGTTCATATAGAGGAGGAACTTGTCCATGCAGAGGATGTGATGAACAAACATATGGTGCTCATATTTAAGGTTGTGATTTATAGAATGTTGACAGTGGACCACATGCTTCCAAATCGTAGTGAATGATATGCTAGTGGTGGAATGAGATCTTTAATGTGACTAATGTTATAATGGTAGATATGATAACAATATAAAGGCCACAAGTGAAATGAATTCAAAGTTTCCTTTTCAATTTTACCATCAAGGGAAGTTAAGTGATAGGCTCCCAAACCATACTTATAAGTGATGACATATGGACCAATCCAGATAGGGAAAAACTTTCCACATTTACTCCTTTCTAGAGTAGTGAAATTTTGATTCTCTTTAAGGACAAGATCATGAATGTTGAAGTCACATTTTTTAACATGTTTTCAATAGGATTGTTTGATGTGTTTTTAATATATGTGATGATATTCGAGAGTTTTTAGGTTGTTATCATCTAGTAATTCATTTTTTAATAGATGTACTTGACGATAATCCTCATCAGAGATAAAATCTCCAAGTGACATGTAGAGTGATGGAATTTAAACTTCAAGGGGTAAGACCACCTCAGATCCATATAATAAATAAGAGGGCATATAAAATGTAAGAGTATGGATGCTAATTTGGCAATCCCATAGAGAAAAGGGGATTTGGAGATGTCAATTCCTACCTGCTTGGTCAACAATTTTTATGAGGATTTTGTTGAGTGTTTTGTTAGAATCTTCTGCTTGACCATTTTCTTGAGGATATTAGGGTTATGAAAATCTTAGTTTGATGTTGAATGTGTCACATTATTTCTTCATTTATTTATTTTTGAAATATTTTCCTTTGTCAACAATGAGTTTTTGAAGGATGTCAAAGTGACGTGTAATGTCTTGATAGATCAAATCAACAAAAAAAATTTATTTAGTAAAGACGAGGGAAATAGTCTCTACCCGTTTATTGAAATATTCAGTAGAAGTGATGATAAATTAATGTCATTGTGATGAGTGAGGGTTGATAAGTCTAATGAGATTGAGGCCCCATTATGAGAAAGGCTAAAAATCCTGAGTGGGTTATAAGGCCTAACTTGGGATGTGAGTGAGATTGGAATGTTGTTGAAACTTAAAAAACTTCTTGACATATGCAAAAAAATCTTGATTAAGGGTAAGGAAATAATAACCCATCTATAAGATGCATTTGGAAATAGACAAACCATTGAAGTGTCCAACACATATAGCATCATGGACTTCTTGGGTGGATTTAGTAGACTCTTGATATTTGAGGCATTGTAATAAGAGACCACTAAACCCACGTTTGTAAAGAATAACAAATATGATGACGTATCGGGTAAGGCATTGAAGAAAATATTGTTTTGCATTTCTAGATAGGTCAGATGGTATTTTTTATTGAGCAAGATAGTCATATATTTAAGTATACCAGATGCCCATATGATTTTCTTCAATGATGTTGATAGAGGGGAGTTCGTTGTTGTGAGATGTCTGATCAAGTATATGCACAATAAAAAAATTGGAATTGTGATTTGATAATGGGATGAGTTATCCTAGAGAATCCATGGTTTTTATAAATTTATTGGAAGGTCATGGAACTATTTGGATGGTGTATTGATCCAATGCTTCTAAGGGAATTAAAAAATGTTCCAATATTTTTGTAAAGTTTCATTCTTGCATTGATAATTTCCTTTAATTTGATTGATGATAAGTTGAGAGTCTCTATAGATATCCATGTTTTGAACACCAAACATGACTGTTGTTTGAGAGACCCATGATAAGAGCTTTATATTTGGCCATGTTATTAGTGTATTCAAATTTTCATTTAAAAGATAAAGGGATAGGAATCCCCCTGGGAAGTATGATGATAATACTAACACCTCCCCCTGTTGACACTTAGATCCATCAAAGAGAAGTTTCATTCTAATAGGAGTATATTATTGATTGATGGTGTTGATGGATTCATTGGGAAATTATTTGTGTGGTAGTTAACTGTTAGGAAGGAGAAATTTGGTGATTTTGTTGGCAATCGCTTACACCTTGATGGATTTTTGTGGGATAAGTTCAAGATAAAATTCAGCCATGAGTATAAGCCATCAAGTGATATGATCATTATGGTATGGTTTGTAATTCATATCTTCGAGAGGATTGAAACTAGTAAAAATGTACATTTAATTATTAAGCAAATGGTGGAAAATTTTGAAAGTTTTGAAGTATAAGGAACATCAAAACTTTTTTGATTTTGTGTAATGTGTTTCATAGTCATGAAGTGTGTGGATTATATAATAAACAATATTGTCTCTACCCTTCTCATCTTGATGAGAAACCATAACACCTAGGGCATAAGTAGTAGTAGATATGTATATGTAAATGAATCCCCCTCACATGGAGGTGTGAGTACGGGTGATGACAGTAGGTATTGTTTAAGGTCATCAAAGGTTTTTTATAATTGTGATCGCTTTTAAAATGTACATCCTTTTGGAGGAGATGGTGAAAAGGATGAAAATTGTTTGAAATTTGTGAAATTTAGTGAAGGATTGATTGAAGTATGTATTAGATATTACAAAGTTTTTCAAGGTAATAAGGGTGAGGAATGTTAATAATGGCTTTGATTTTTGCATTTTCTACTTCAATACCCCTAATAGAAATGATGAACCCTAAACGATTTTTGATGAGAACACCAAATACAAACTTAGTGGGATTAAGATAGAGGATGTATTGGATAAGACGAGAAAAGATGATGTCAAGGACAACAAGATGATCTTTGTGTTGTTTATATTTTCCTAAGAGGTATTCAATGTAGTCTTCCACAGTTTTATGAATGAGATCAAGGAAGGTATATGTCATAGCACCTTGATAGGTGGAACTAATGTTTTGAGTCTGAAGGGCATAATGCAATATCAAAAGTCCCCTAGGAGTAATAAAGGATGTTTTATGCTGGTTTTCTATTGTAATAAGGATCTAATTGTATCTAGAGAATCCATCCATGAACTGATTGATGTTAAGAAGTGGGAAGTTGTATTTAGAAAAGGAGAGATTGAGATATCAGAAGTCTGTACATATGCATAATTTGCCAGAGGCTTTGTTCAACTGTATGATATTAGATACCCATTTTAGATATTCAATGGGTAATATAAAGTTATCATAAATAAGACATTATAATTCTTCTTTAATGAGGAGGGCTACATGAGGGTGCATCCTAATTAGTTTTTGTATAACATTTTAATCATTAGGGACTATGCCAACGTTTTGGATAACGATGTTAGGGTAAATACTTTGAATGTCACTATATAACCAAGTGAAGTCTTGACTATGTTTTGAAAGGAAGGTGGTAAAATATTTCAATTGTTCTCAATCTAAGGATTGGCCAACTTTAACTATGTGAGGGTCTTTTGAGGTCCCCATGTTGATATCGATGGTAGATTTGTTAAGGATTTTTGATGTTTTAGGTTACAGAGTCTTCTTAAGGTAATGGTACTCTGCCCCCATATAAGATAGGATGTATTGATCATCATGTCATTAAAGAATGTCAATGATAGGGGAGTATTATGCTACCATTTCTGGTAATACTATTGGGATGGTCTTATTTCCATCGCTATTCTAATAAGTAAATAGTGTTAAGGTGATTGTATTGACTAAAAAAAATTCAAATGGGTTTAAATTATTTCTTCAGTGTCAATAGTGTGGTCTAATGAAGGTGGTGACTCTGGTTTATTTATTGGCCCATATGTGAGTTTTATGAAGGTATTAAACGATGGTTTATCAAATCCTAATCCATACTTTTCATGAGTCTTGCGGGACTGGTCAAAAACCAAGTCATGTATTCCTTATTTGTAACATACGATGTCAAAACATTTATAGGAAAAATGATGAAGATACATTTGTGAGAAGGATTCGTTGTATAGAAAGGAGAAATATGATATGAAAGGTTTATCATGAGGTTGATTTTTGTGATGTGGGGAAGGACGATTGATCTTTCCCTAGAAAAGATTAGTTTTAAGATGAGGGCCAAAGGAGATGATATCTCAAACATTGGTTTTATAAAATAGTTGTTAGTCATGCCTCCCATATGTATTTTGTGTAAGAAATGAATTAAGGGTGAGGAGACGATACCCCCCAGCAAAATATGTTACATAACATCTTCAAAGGAGACATCATTTGGTAATTTTGATGTGGTGATGGATGAACTTGTAGAGGATTCATTAGAGGGTCCCAATTTTGTATATTGGAATGATCACATCATTAGTTTGATATATCATATAACATGATTTACAAGGGTTCAAATTGGTTGAGAAAGTGAGGGTTTTACCCTCATGTTGGTCTTTTAGATAGTGATACAAAGTGGATGCGATACAATGTGTAACATGTATCCATGGTTTTCTTAACATAATATTATATTGAAACTCCCCCTCCACACGATAGAAGAGTTCACGAATAAATTTAACACCTAATTTATTAGGTAAGATAGCCGTGCCTAATGTAGGGGTGACGACATCATTAAATTATGATAATACTAATTGAGACTGAGTGACGATAGTGTTAGTTAACTAGAGATAATTAAAAGTATGTGATGATATGATATTGATGTCAGTTCTATTGTCTATCATAACTCTTTTAATGAGAGTATCATCTATTTGTGATATGACAAAGAGTGGGAGATCTTGATCTTCATGTTGCAAAGATGGGATCTATAAATCATAGAAAATGATAGCGGTAGACATTTTGAGGTTTCTAAATAGATTTGTAAATGGATGGGGATATTTAGATGGTACCGATATGGATTAAAGGGCCTGAATAATTACTTTATGATGTTGTGGTGAGGTTTAGAAAAAATTGTAAAGGGATATTTTTACAGGAGCTTGATGGAATTTTTTGATGGTGGGAATTTACACATAGGAGGAGGATTGTGCATGTGGAGTGGGAAGGATAAATTATTTATCCTTATAAGTTCATGGTTCATGAGGAAGAAGGATGGATACCTTGGAATTGCTTTGATCTAACACTTTAGGGTCTTGTGAGTGAGCTCTGATCCTTATATAAACATATATTTGATAGAGAGGGGTTTTTCCAAAAGAGGCCTCACCTTTTTTATACGTAGATGTAGTGTCATATGATAGTTTGGGTGTTGTGTTTTTAGGGGTTGGATAGGTTGTTTGAATTGATTTGGTTGTTCTAGATTTGTGAGGAGAAGATCTTTGTTAGAAATTCTTAAAATAGCAGCATATATAGCTTTGTAGTCCTCAGTGGAATGTCATGGTGTTCAATGATACTGAAAAAATGCTTCAACGTTGTACCAAGAGGGTTTCCACCCATGAGATGTAAATGACTCGAGAGGAGGTCACGTTAGGATGGATTATTGGATTATCCCTTCAAGGGTTCTAGCATACTACTTTTTCAACACTGAGGTTGAGGGGTTTTGAGCATTATTTGATGATTTTGAGGTTGGAGGTGAAGGGATTGTCTTTGGTGCAACACTTTTAGGTGCCAGTAGAGGAATGATATTTAATTCTGTGATGGTGAATGTAAATTTAGACAAGGGTTGAGGCCCTAAGATAGTTTACAAGGGATTTATATTTTGTGTTGAGGTTGTTGAATGAATTTGTGATATTATTTATAATTTTTTAGATGGATAGATTAGAGGTTTTGTACTGGACATTTTGATATTTCAGACATAGTATCGAGTGACGTGATCTTCAAAAGAGATTTGATTAATTTATGTGATGGGTTTCTTTTCTAAATATTTCAAAAATATCATAAGTGATTTTGAGGTAGACATGGTGGATGTATACGAATATGTGGTCTTTTCAGAGGCAATATTAGAGGATTTGTGTGTTTTAGTAGGTGCTTTTGTGGTAAAAACATTGGGTGTTAAAGGTGTGGATGATTCATTTGATGATTTTGCAATAGAATAATTAAATAATCTTGTTATAGTTCATTAATATTTTATTAATATCTCAGAACTTAAAAAATTACATGTATTCTACTTTTAGAAGTTGTGGTGATAAAATGTTTATATTCACATGATTTAAGCCTAATATATTTATTGTATTTACAATTCTGAGTCACAATATAACATATTAATCATATCTTGATAAAATTAGAAATCCTGATTTTGTTATTATTTTTCTATGGACCCATTTATTTATTTATATGTGTAACCTAAGAATTCATTTCACACTGATATGGTTTTAGATTTAAAAATATTCCATTCAATTTTATAGAGTTTCTTTATGGCTTTTGTTAACCCTTAAGTAGGATAAAAAAAAATGACCACTACTAATCTTCTATGTGTTATTAATGGAACCCATATTCCATCCAAAATAATTATTGTAATTATTCTTTGGGAGTGGTTTGTAAGAAAAAATTTCATTCTCACTCCCTCATATACCCTAGATCCTACCAATTCATTACCTCATCATATGATATCTTTTGTAAAGCACATACCTAACCAAGAGGCATACACAATCACAACATGACATACCCAACCAAGAGACATACCTAACAATAAATTCATTTAATCATCCCCTCAGTGGAGGTGACTCTCATTGTACCAACCGAATCATCCATCTACCACCTAGATCCTATATAAAAATAAAAAAGGACTATGATATTACTGACTTACTAAAAAACACACATGGTAGAATATCTATCTTAGAATTGCTACAATGGTATATACCACATAAAGATATTTTACATTAAGTAATAAAATAAGAAACCATTCCAGCCAATTCATAAGACACATATTTTCAATCCTTTGTAAAAACCTTAAATTCCAATCATCGTCATATCTATTTTAAAATTTAAGAAGATACACTTCCATTGCACATTATCGATATTAATTTTCCACTACATATCCAAGTTAAATTTTTACTGAAATGGTCAAAATAATTCATCGATAATGGATCAAGGTTAAATATATGTAACATGGATTTATTATCATTAGTGAGCCTTTATACATAACTCAACAAATTTAATACAAATATAAATGTATCAAATAATGTCACTTTCCCAATAGCTCAGGTCATAACCTTATATATCATTATGTGTCATAAATTCTTCCTACATAGTTTCATGTCATTAAATCTAAATTACAATATCTTATTAGGGAGACCTTGTATTCATAATATGGAGACAACCTTCTATGCTACACTAGTGAATTTTTTTGGATAAGGTAAAAAATATTTGGTTTTGAAGGGACCAAAAAAACCTAAAACAAAAAGAGAAGCCAAAAAAAATAACAACCCACAAGGAAAACATAGGGGTCCAAGTCAAACATACTTGACCAAGAGGACACCCAGAGAGAAGAACAACCCATACTAGGTCTACACAGATTTTTTTACATAGATACATTATAAAAAACCAAAGTTTTAAGATGTAAACAGAACTACACCAGCAGAAAGGGCAACCAAATTTGCAAAATTAGTTTGATTTGGTAAGAATTTATGCTTCTGTGGTAGCCCTAGGTTCTACTATCCTTACTCCTCCTTAATCAATTTTCTAGACTGAATACCCTTTTTATGTAGAAACGGGGGGTTGGAAATTATATTCATATCAGTGGTGCTCTTCATCATCATAAGCATGATCTCGAGTTCCGTATCTTAAACTCACTAACATCATTCAGTCTTGTAAATTTGGGGGTGGCGACAGAATGGAGGAGGAGAACTCCGGCAGAACCAGTTCCAGCATTGACCACAAATTCTCTTTGTTCACACCTCAGCAAAGTTTTGGGGGTACTCCCTAATTTCTGGACAAGGTTCTTATTTACATGGAGAATTGTAGGGTAATGGGTCTCCAGAGCAAACCCTAGATTCCCAAATCCTATCTCTATCATTGCTAGAGGTGCGCATCGCTAATCAGTACACCCTTTTTGCAGGGGAAAATAAGGCTCCTAGCCATTCCAATCACATTTGATCCTATGGCCCCACAAGGGGGGATTAGGTTAGGGTGGGCAAGCAAGGTGCAGCCTCATCTGATCCACAACCATTTGAGGTAGTGGTTGAAAGAAAACCATGGATTCCCTTTCTGATATAGTATCAAAAGCAAACCATGGTTAGCGAGTTTATCACTCTCTCATTTAAAAAGTGATGATTGAGTAGAAAGTTAGCTAAAGAGGAAAGGGAAGCTCATAACTTGATTATACGTAATAAATTTAGGATGGAAATATGGGAGGAGAAAATGATGGCTAAATTTACCTTTCCGAGTAATATATTTCATAAACAATGCACACATTTGGACAGGAGCAAGGAGACAACTTCTAGAGAGACCATCATAAAACATGAGAAGTATGTCCATCCGGCCCAAAGAAGTTTGTAATTCATTGCCTTTCTATTGGTTTTTTGGTCCTGAAAATTTTAAGTCCGTCCAAGATAGACCCAATGTCCCCACTATAGTTTCTCAGTAACAATCGATTTACATTCCCAACCCGCATATGGAGCTCCCCGCCAAGGCAGGACCAGTTGAGAGTGATTTTGGGAACCTTAACTTTGAAACTTTTAAATTTAGTGGAAACCTCTCTCGTATCAACCACCATATATTTCGTGCCCGATGTAGGGTAAATACGTGTTTGGATCAGGGAAACCGGGAGCCATCCAGGTTTAACCAAATACTTCAACATGTCTTTCACACCTGACAAAAACAACGATAATTCAGAAAATTATGAGACTATATAAATAAAATTGGGGGCAGCTTAATGGCCACATGCCAAAAGTATTTCCGTCCACCAAGATATTTCACCCAAACCCACAAGCGTGTCATGCTAAAGCTCGACGTATATTTTCATCAGTACAACAATGGGTTCCAATATTATCACATGGTATGGCCCCCCCCTGCTGCAAACCAGCGTGTCGAAGAAAAGGGCATTACCAGATTAAGCCAAGCCATTTTGTGGCTTATTACCCCTAATCCACCTTACCCAACCACACCGTAAAATCTACCCCGCCCCTATACACAAAAAATATTAATTTACCCCTTATCATATGGTGCGGAATAAGAGACCCAGCGGAATATGAGATTGTTAATTTTAATCCAAATCCACCCAATTGTAGTTTAAGGCATTGATCATGCATTGAGAAATCCCTCTATAATCAACACTGGTTCCAGGAAACACCAATTGCCAAGGGACAAGATAACATGGGGCCATAAATTTTGAAAATTTATTTAATTGGTTTTCCCAGGGGTAAAACATAAGCTTGTATGCATAACACTAAATTGTCACATATTAATCCACCTCCGCCCTAACAATCCCTCCATATTTTTAGTTATCCAGCAAAAGGAAGGTCAGGCTTCCGGGTGGAAGGAATTGCCAGTGTAACATGTGGGTGCTTTACTCCTTTATATTTTCCATTAGAGACCAATTTGTGGGAGAATATTGATATGACTTAATAGAACTCTGGAAAATGATTATGACTATATCATTTTTTGAAGCGAAAATTTTCGGTTAGAGGAGGAAAATCTACGAACAAACTTCAAACTGTTAAAAAATTGGTTTTTGAATATTATTATTTCTCCCCGGTACAAATGCCTAAGAAATATGGTAAAAGCTCATTTCCGTAAAAAGTATTGTGGTAATATCATGAGGAAATTAATAACAATGGATTGTGGGAGATGAGATAAATCCCCATGGAGAACAACTCACAGTTCAAAATTTCAAATGGATGAACAAAAAACATGGAACGAAAATGCCTCTAGGAAAAGTGATTGGCTTATTTCTCCTTGTTGTTTACATCCTACATTGGGTAATTAGTCGAAGAAAAATGGGGCCTTAGTTGTTCATAACAAAATTTTATTCGAGACCACTTCCCTAGTATAATAATTGATTTGGGAATAAGGGTTTTATTCTGACTTTTTCCAGCCACTAACCCATTTGAGGCGGAAGAGGCGCAACACGCAAAAGGATAGCCAACGTTACTTCATAGTTCCATGACTCCCTACCACAACTAAATTCTCCGCATCTTTAAATTATCTATTAGTAAGTGAAATTCCTTTAATTCCGTGTTTAGATTTCAAACGAAATCGGGACCAGTATTAATAGTTAGAGGGGGTTATAATGTAACCATAGCGCCAACACAGAAAAAGAGGACCCACCAAAGCACCATTCAGGATTATAGTAATTTTCTTGAGGTTCAGACATGGTTTTAATCCAACTTTAAATTTTTTATTTTTGATCCATGGTCTCCGAGAAATTTTTGGATTGTAGGACATTCCTAAGATCAATTGTGTACCTTAACTCAGCCATTCTATCTTGAATAAGATTGTTATAAAAAAATTGATCCTTTTTTGGAGGGCGGGATCGGAAAGAACGCAAAGGACAGCGAACATTTGCCAGTAATTTTAATTTTAATAAATCAATCATGTACCATCTTCCGTATAACAGTCTCCTCGCGCTCTTAGCTAGGAGAGCATCATTCGGTATCTGAGATTTTTGTTAAACCAATACCACCCCCTTGATCTTTCATCTGGGAAACCTTGGCCAAGCAATCAATAAGATATTGGACGACATCCTATCCAAGCAGAAAAGGTAGTTTGTAGGATGTCAATGGATTTCCTAAATTTTGTGGGAAGACTGAAAATAACATAATGTACCAGATCCATTCCCTATAGTGAACTTGGAGGAGTTGAGTTTGACCTGCATGTGAATAGGCATGATCCCGGTCCATGAGAAATTTTTGGGGCAACCATGAATTACGTTTACTCCATTTGGATTTTTCCTCTAATTTACCATCAAAAGTGGAAAGCCCAACAATTATCCAGGAGAGATGTAAATGGTGCAACCCATGATATTTGCCAACCTAATCATTGTTGCTCATGGAAACGGGGGAATGAAGAACACAAACTTTTATGGAACTTCGCTTTTTAACCTGAGAACCCGTCATAACTATCTGGTGATTACCATTAAGGTCTCAGCCATCCTGAATAGCAAGGCCCGATATCCTTCTTATAGGCACTCATTTAACATACCATTGGCCAGTTGATCTTCAAGAGTTGACTTCTATTTTTTCTTTTGAACATAATTACACTCAATGATCACCAATTAGTATATGAAAGGGGAAATAGTATCCCCTTGACTTAGACCCCTGGCTTCTTTGCATTACTCCGTAAGTGATTTTCAATTGGAGAAAGGGAAAACGCATGGATAGAGTGTACAATCCTACATCATCTTCGTAAAATGGAGATCAAATCAAATTTTTGCATGAGGATGATCATAAACTTCCATGAAAAACATATTGAAGAGGGGGGTTCATAAGCGAATTTGATGAGCAATCAGCCTCACGATTGGATTTTTCCACAAAAAAGAATGAATAGAGTTATGTTGTCCAAGATTTTTGCTGTCGGGGGGCTTCCTAGAAAAAATACACTTGATTGGGGAACATAAAACATATATAACTTCCTCCCTCATTCTAAGGTAAGGGATTTTATATATAATTTTCTACAAAGTGTTTGTTTTATTAGTGGTACAGAGTGTTGGTGGGACATAGCCACTACAAGGAAGGCTCAGCACCCATATCTAACAATTAGAATACAAAACAAATATCAAAACCAAAGTAACATTGGTTACCAAGGTAACCAAATTAGGGAACCACAAGGACAAAAGACAGGACGTAATCCCGTAGCTAACTGTAAAAAAGGAGAAAACCGTAAAAATACAAAGAAATAAAAGCACAGAAACAACCACAATCCCGAATTCCCCGCTAAGAAACAAACTAGTTTTGTGGAGGCGCATTTCAACTCCTGGATGTGATCATCTACCCAATGAGGTGAAAAGTACGCAAGTGCAGTGGGGGTGCGTTGAGTCTGAGGCTCCAAACTGAGGAAGGTTAAGAGAATGCCTCTCTTTGCTTTCCTTCCTCCCAGAGAGTATCAGGGATCCCACTTAAACCTGGGCAATGCCGCCTGCCTTGTTGTTCCAGGAAATCACTATGGCTTAACGAGCCAATTATCCATGGCGAGCCGGGGCTCTGCAAACCTATAGTGTTACATAGGATGATGGGCCTAAAATTTCATATCTCCTTGTCACACTATTTTTTAGGGATGAGGGCCTATGAACGTATGATTAAATTTCTTGATAAACACTACCATATCTATAAAAAAACGTGAACCACAACAACCACACCCCTTCTTTTTTCCCAAATTCCTAAATAGGGGAGAATCATGAATTATTTGGAAGCCCAGAAGGCCCAGGTGGTGTATTTTAATCCCCGTCCAGGTCGAAAAGAAATAGCCAATCTCTCATTAACAAGGAGTGGAAATAATTCACACCCAAATCCACCATATTCATGAATTATAGTATTTCTTGAGGTTCAGACATGCGTCTTATACCAACTTTAAATTTTTATTTTTGATCCATGGGTCATCCGAGAATTTGATTTTAGTACCATTCCTAAGATTCCATTTTGTACCCTTAACTAAGAAATTTCTATCTTGAATAAGATTGTTATAAAAAAATTGATCCTTTTGGAAGTTTCTGATCTGAAAAGAAACTCAAAGTACCGCTAACATTTGGCAAGTATTTTAATTTTAATAAATCAATCCATGTACCATCTTCCTTATACATTCTCCTCTCGATCTTAGCTATGAGAGCATCATTCGTTATATGTAGATTTTTTAAACCAATACCCCCTTGATCTTTCAATCTGGTAACCTTTTCCCAAGCAATCAATAAGATATTGGTCTTAACCTCCTATCCAAGCCATAAGAATTTATTTTGTATTATTTCAATGGATTTCCTAAATTTTGTGGGAAGAATGAAAATAAACATAATGTAAAGATCCATTCCCTATAGTGAACTTTGGAGGAGTTGAGTTTGACCTGCATGTGATAGGAATGATCCTTTCCATGAAGAAATTTTTGTGGCACCATTCAATTAGTTTACTCCATTTGGATTTTTCTCTAATTTACCATCACCAAGTGGAAAGCCCAAACAATTATCCAGGAGAGATTTAATGGTGCAACCCATGATATTGGCCAACCTAATCTATTGTTGCTCATTGACATTGATGAAGCAACACAAACTTTTATGGAAATTCGCTTGTTAACCTGAGAACTCGTCATACTATCTGGTGATTACCTTAAAGGTGCAAGCCTCCTGAATAGCATCCTTCTTATAGGCACTCATTGTACATACCATTGGCCACCTTGAATCCTTCAAATCTTCCTTCTATTTTTTCTTTTGAACATAATTTACTCAATGATTCAACCAAAATTATGTATATGAAAGGGGAAATAGTATCCCCTTGACTTAGACCCCTTTCTTCTTTGATTAATCCTTAAGTATTTTCATTTATAATTATAGAAAACATGGAAGAGGAGGTACAATCCTAAATCATCTTCGTAAAATGAGGATCAAATCAAATTTTATGCATGAGGAGGATCATAAAATTCCATGAAACATAATTGTAATATTTTTTTCATATCTAATTTGATGAGCATAGCCTCACGATTGGATTTTTCCACAGAATGAATAGAGATAATGTTGTCCAAGATTTTTCTTCCTAGAAAAAAATAAACTTGATTGGGGGAAATAAAACTATATATAACTTCCCTCATTCTAAAGGTAAGGATTTTATATATAATTTTATACAAAGTGTTTTTTTATTATTGGTAAATAGTTTTGGTGGGACAATAGCCAATTACAAGGAAGGCTCATCAACCAGATATAACAATGAGAATACAAAAAAAGAGCAAAAACCAAAAGTAACATTGTTACCCAAGGTAACCAAAATTAGGGAACAACAAGGAACAAAAGAAGGACGTATCCCGTAGCTAGACTGTAAAAAAGTAGCAACTATACAGAAAAATAAAAGCACAGAAACAACCACAATCACGAATTCCACATGCCTAAGACAAACTATTTTTTGGATGCCATTTCAATCCTGGAATGAATCATCTACAATGAGGTGAAAAGTACCAAGGTAGTTGTGTGCGTTGAGTCTGAGGCATCCAACTGAGTAATGGTCATATTCCTCTCTTTTTCATTTCCCCATAGAGTATCAGGGATCCCACTTAACCTTGCAATGCTCTGGACTTGTTGTTCCAGGAAATCACTAATGGCTTTAAAAATAGCCAAATTATGCTCATGTCTATCCTTTGCTCTTCCCAGCCTAATAGTGTTACATAGGATGATGGGCCTAAAATATCATATCTCCTTGGCACCCTATTTTTTAGGGATGAGGGCTATGAAAGTATGATTAAATTTCTTGATTAAACTACCATATCTATAAAAAAAAATTAACCACAACAACCACCTCTTTTTTCACAAATTCCTAATATAGTTAGAAGATGAATTATGGGAAGCCAGAAGGCCCAGGGGTTTTATCCCCTTCCATTTCTAAAATAATAGCCCTAATCTTCTCATTAAAAGGGATGGAAATAATATCTTTATTATCCTCTATAATAATGACATGAGAAAATAGATTAAGAGTCTCTAACATATATTCCATGCTAGCTTAATGAACCTCAACAAATAATTTTTTGAAAAAGGAAATAATATTGCTCAAGATGTCATATTTCTCCATAGCCACAACTCCATCTGGTTTTATTATTTATTCTATACACCATTTTTTCCTTTATTTTAGATGAGATATGGAAAAATTTTGTATTCTTGTATCCCTCCTTAAGCCAGTCAACCCAATATTTTTGTTTCCAATAATTTTCTTCCTTACTGAGGATAGTATGAAATTTAGACAACATCACTTTTTCCTTTTCTTTATCTTCAATAACACATATTCCATATTCCATAATTTCTTCCATTTGTCTCAGTTCCTTAGTTATTTTTCTCTTTTTCAAGAAAATGTTACCAATATTATCCTTATTCCATTTTTTTTATCTTAGTATTAACATTTTAAAGCTTTGTAATAACTTAGAACATATTATTTCCTCAAGTATTGACGATCCACCACTAAATCATTTTTTCAAGCTCTAGGTGGGTGGTCCACATCTTTTAAAATATGAAGGGTCTACCTTTGGTTTGCACCACCTCCCCAACATTGAGAAGAATCAGATTATGAACAGAACCAACATCAGAAAGAGAGGATAAAGAATATTATTTCTCTGGTATCTATTGATAATTAACCAAAAACTTGTCAAGTATAATATGAATGAGATATTCACCACTTCATCTGTTAGTCCAGGTATATTTTGGGACATTGAGCTCAAGATCCAATAGATCATTCTGATTTATAAAGTTGGCCAAGTCCTCCATACTATCAGTAGAAGAGATAACTCCACCTTTTTTTAGAGGGAATCAATGGCATATTAAATCCCCCCTATAATAAAATTTAAATCCTTTGACATCCTTCTGAAGCCAAAAATTTCATTCCAAAGGTCACGTCTTCCAATGATTAAATTAGGAGCACAAACATTAGATAAGATGAATTGTTTTTTTTTAATTAAAATTTGTGAAGCGCATGGAAATATGATGTTAACTGAAATGTAAAGGAAACCCCTCTAGAAAATTCACATTCCAAATAAATATAAAAACTCTAGAGGCCCCAACTAAATATTGGAAATGAAACCCAGCCTCTTTCCAAAAATATTTTTGAAACTCTTCCATCCTATTAGTATTCATCTTCATTTCTTGTAACATCATAATATCTGATTTTTTGTTTTTCCTAAATTATGAGAGAATCCTATCTTTACAGGGTTTGTTTAAACCCCTATTTTTCCAGTATAAAACAATTATTTATCAAGATTTTACTTGAGGCTTACCATCATGGATATTTGACGTCCTTCCATGAACTCCTTCCTAGAGGCTCTTTCATGTTTTTCCTTTTCTGATGTCCTTCCTGGAGAAGATTTGTTTCCACCAACATCCTCTTTGGAGATGGCTCCTCTCTTCCTAGGAGTGGATTTAATTTTTGGTGTTTATTTAGGACTTTTCTTAGCAATAACCAAAGTTTGAGTAGGGGAAACCATCACTTTTAAGACTTCATACTCCACTTCCTTAGTACTTACAGAGGAAGTATAAAAATCCTCATCCTTAGTATGTGAATCCTCTGGGTGATAAGGCTACTCAAAAGGGGTTAGAACCTACAACCCATCCTCATTTATTGATTTGATATTTGTCTATAAATCTTCGTCCATAGCAAGAATATCATCGAGATGAGGTCCTAGTAGATTGAACTTGTTACTGATCTCTAAAAATAGATCTTTATGTCTTTTGGAAAATAAACTAACTTCCAAAGTTTTAGGAATCATAGATCCTATAATATTATCTTCCTGTAATGCGACATATCCCACCAACCCATCCTATGTTTCTGTCTCCACTACTACTACCCTTTTATTGTCCATAATTTGACTACTGAGCATTTCAACTTCTGCCACAATAGGTGCTACCTATTCCTCAATAATAATATTTCCCAAAGACGTTTTGGAAAGAAACATCCATGTGAAGACATGTTTAAAAGGGAAACCTTCAACAAGATCTTTAGAAACACATTTACCCTTCTGCTCCTCCCTAGGATCCTCTTTCCTTTTGAGTTGTACTTTAGCAAAAGCCGACTCTTTAGTTTTTGGGAAATATTTGGAATTATGACCTATTTTGATGCATGAGAATAACATTAAGGGAGCCATATCATAATTAATTTCTAAACATGAGCACCCCATTTGGAATTTAGGTTGATGTTTAGAGTCCATAATCACATTGATGTAAAATAAAACGTATAACATCTGAGACTTTGCACTAGTAACTAGATCAATAATGACCAAAGATTGAATAGCTTTAGCTATACCCCTAATAATATCAAGGTACTATTGTTCTAGAGGTAAACCTAGGATCCTAACCCATATCAGGTATTCCTTAATGGTGTTTTCAAGCGAATTAAATCCCAACTACCATTTTTGGACAAACACAATGGTCTGACCCATAAACCATGGCCCCATGCTAATACATTCATAAAATATTCTTCTAAAGAAAGGGCAACCACAAATAAGGAGTTGGCATAGGCAACGATGTCTATAGCTCCCTTGGGAGACCACTTTGGTAAGCCCATTTACTGAACTCATCAATATTGGGTCTACTTCTCAGAATTTTGGCAAGAATGGTGTTATTCATGCTAGATCATACCCTCTTAGCCACCTTATATGGAATTTCTAAAGAAATACCATTAGTATTGCAAATAGGTTAAAGGTTAAAAACCTATACCTACGTAGTTTTCCTCCATGAAACCACCATTCCCCATGTGACTATGGGTCCCCTTGTAAGCTCTAATTTTTCTCTTCCTACCATAAAGGTTGCATCCATCCTTCTATAAAGAGGATCAGAGTCCAAAACCCCTTAAACCATGCCAACATCATTTTCATGCTCCTCCATGGATTCAATAAATTAGATCTCACTCCCATCACTCCAAAAATAGGTAAATTTTAATAACACTAATGAATATAATACATGCATAATGGGTATTAATATACATGCATTGTATAAACACCTCATTTTTATGTTTTCTAACATTTTCTCTTATGCAGGGGTTACTTTTCTATTAACCTCCTAAGTGGGTACCTTAAGGTGCTGGTCAAGATTGAGGTGTGATTATACTTGGTCACATGGTCTAAACCACATCGTTTGAGAGATGTATCTATGGTGTCCTTCATACCATAATTACCATATCCTTACTTTATTTCCTCTCTTATTTATATGTTATACACATTATGTCCACTTGTCTCACTGTGTTCACATCTTTACACTCATTTTTATCCTTTTAACTACTTTCAGTCATCTTCATCCATCTTCATTCCTTCATTATTTCTTTAGCTTCCACTTATCATTATTTTTCACCCATTTACCATAGGATTCTCCCAAATCCAACAGAATTGTCAATGGGATATTGTGTCATGATTTTTTTCCCATGGTCGATTCCATCACCCACCAGTGATCGATGTTAGGTATATATGTTTGACCACTCTTTTCATTTAATAATCACCCATTCATCATTCAAAGAACTTCAAATTACTTTCACATTGGATGTTTTCACATATTTGCATATATATTTGTTAGAATTGAGGTTATAGAGTTTATCCCTTTTCATTTGGGTCACCATAGTGAGATAGGATTGGAGGTATTATTCTTGAGCTTTCTAATTATCCAATCATATCAATTATCTCTCAATTTTTGTATTTTGGGAGGATCAATGCATCAACAGTCATACTATAGGTAAGTATCTCTAACTATTAATATTTTTCTCATGTTTATTTTTGTGTGGACGGTTGACCATTCAATTTTATAGATCAAGGTAGATGTATGTTTACTTTATTAGATGTTGATTTGTATTACTATATTATGCCTCTTGGATTTATCCATATATTAGCATTTTATAAATCTTAATCCTAGTATAAAAAATATCATTATCTTGGGTATAGGCATCATAAACCTATAATTATCTTAGGGTTAGGGTTACTATCCTCTAGAATTACCACACTTTTGCTCCTTGTAAAAAAATTGGTATAGAAATTTTGTGTGCAGGACTATATTTGATCCCCAATATTTGTGAATATGGGTGAGGATGCATATCATCCCATCATACATTTTTGTGAACCCAACATGAATCTTACCCTACCCTTGACCAACCTAGATTCACTCTAATTTTTCATTTTTGTCTGATTTTCCCATGTGATTGACAGTTACATAAAACTTCTTACATGATCGACCATTCCTAAATATTATATTTTTTACCTAAAACCATCATACCCTATCTATATTTTTCATGATTTATCCAATTTTCTTCACAAATTTATTCTTTTTAATTTTTATCTTAATGTCGTCGATCCCTCTGCAATTTTTTCTACTCAACCACTCATGATAGAGATTTATTTCTAGAACCTCTCTTCTAATCACTATTTCCTTATAAAAATTAATGGGTGTTTTTTCTGAATCATCTTCCCAGAAATATTTATATCGTGTTAGTAACCAAAAAATTGATATATTTCCTAAAATTGACCCTCATTACACTAATTGTTTGGCTATAGAAGCAGACAATACTAAGAAGCCAAATCAAATAAGTTATAATATGTACACTGGCTCTAGTATTGAAAACTTTATCTTTGATTTAGAAGAATAACTATAATGTGAATATACTACTAGTTATGTATATCATATTTCCATCAAAAATTTATTCAACAATTTCTTGAGTTTGTAGGAGAGTCACTTGATATGCTAAAAAATTGCATTGAAGATTATCTATATAGAAAATTATAATTAGATATTAACCATACAAACCCTATTACAAGAAAATAACATAATGATCCCAATAAAAACACTACCCTTCCTTCAAATAATGGTTATACTTATCTCATTATTCCACTTATCAATCACTTAAGTTAACAACATACTACAATGGCCAATATTTTTTGCAAATGGAAAAAAGATTGGCGCATCTCACTAGTTGACCACAAATTGTTTCTCTAGGTACAACCTCCTAATTCTACCTCTCTCCTCCTATTTTATATCAATAAAAAATCCATTAAAAATACCTCCCATTCACAATAAGCAATTTCAAGCCATTAAAATAGATCCTTTCACTCCACACATCACTTACATGGACCTCAAAGGGATCACATCTTCAATCTCTTATGATGGATCTATTAAACCCAACCTTCACATAAAATCCTTTATAAAGCTTTACAAGGATTGGGTCAAAGATAATTCCTATTAAAATTCCAAGATCCCAGCCAAAAAACTTACAACAGATCCTTTGGATTGGTATCATACTATCATAGCCAAACCTATTGCCAAACATGAAACCTTGGTGTTGTTTAAAATCACCCCTATACTATTTGAACAACTTTCAAAATTGATTTTAGACTCAAACAAATTTTTAGTTAAAAAATGCATGGAACACCACATATCAATGTTACATGAAATTGAGGAACATAATGTTCAATGGACTTGGAGAGTCCACAGAACAAAGGAAAAAATTATAGTATTCCATGGACTCCCCAAGTATGGAAAGAAAGAAAATTAAGGCAAAGGAATTAGGTACATTTATGGTTCAAGAAAGATACAGAACAAAGTATCCCAGTGTTCCAAAGAGTTCATGAACAGAGTGTTCCAAAGACTCTCCAAGTCCACGAAACAAAGGATTTTGAGCTCATTGTTGCATGGTAGAGGAAAAAGAAAACAATTTGGAATACGACTAACTTAAAAAGTTGTGGAACACTATCCTAGTGTTCCATGGGATTCTTAAATATTAGTGTTATAAAGATTTCAAAAGTTGTGGGAGAAAGGAAAATTATTTCCAAGTTGGAAAGTGATCCAAAGATGAATACAATGTACAGAGTTTCTCTAAATCTCTAAGAATCATGACATTATATTAGAAGAGTCCAAGAAATTTCTCTATCCTATTTTAACATGAAAATTTGACTTTTTTTTAGCAAGATACCATCCACAGAAGTTCCCTATGAGAGTAGAAAAAATAAGGTAACAAACCAATCAGGCTGCGACACGTGGCAAGTGAAAAAATGATAAAAATGGTATAATGGTGTTTGTGGTTTTTCACCTCTAGTCTTTGACACTAGAGTTTAGTTAGGTGGGCCATAATATTTTCTAAATAGGGGCCCTTAGCCAAAGTTGACACACTCTTTTTGTGAAGGGGTGCCTTTGTCTCCTTGACTTCACAATACCATAGTCACAATTTTGCATATAAGTGCCACAAATTACTATTGTATGGTGCATGTGGGATTATTCCCAATGTATTTTTGTAAGTTATACTTACCATGCATTGTAAATAATTTACCATGCACCAGCTTGATGCCACCTCACTGAACCATATCAACTGACCATGTTTTAAGTTGGGATCTCAACTCTCTATGCATAGCTCATCACTAACCGAGACAATAAAAAAATCACACACAACTCAACCTCCTACAAATAACTGACTTTCCATAATTGACACACATAAACATTCCATCAATCATTGATTCAAAATAGTCCAACATGGAAGAAGAAAAGGGCATGCATGGCCACAACCACAAGTAAAATGGTCAGAGATAGGATTTTTAAATCCTTTTTTAAATAGTCCCGCAGAGGATGCAGGATATACATCCCAAATAAAACAAATGAAAAGAGGTGGTGGTTAGGGTGGTTTGAACCCCCAACCCACTATTTATGAAAATAAACACTCACCTTTAAACCACGCATTCAAATCAAACTTATAAAAGGACGAATTTGATTTTATTGAAGGTAATGATACATACTATGTAATTCCTCATAACATATCAGTTTTGACAGATTGTAATTTTTAGCAACCTAGGAGCATTTGAGGACTTGGTGTAAACTACAAAGTTGTCTAGAATTCTAACACACTCCTTGGTCACATATTATTTTCCCATTTTATAGTTTTCTTGATATCATTTTAAGGCTCATAATTCTATGGAAGATAAAGAACTGAAGGGGGGATGGTCTATAAGTTATTTGGGAAGGTGAAGGAAAAACACTTAACATCGTCAGAGTCCTTCGAAGGTCTGATGATGAAACATTGTAGGTTTTGGATTTATTAATTTTTATTATGAGTTTGATTGTACTTACAATTGAGACATTTTTTAATAGATTGGATCAAATGAACTCGGTGATGTAGGGAAATTTTGAACCCCGTAAACAATATGGTGTCATTTTTTTTCAGTTTTGTATTCATATTTTAAGTTTTAATTCAGATTTTAAATCAAAATATGCAAATTTAATCAGTTCAATATATAAGAGAAATTAGTAAAGTTAATTTCGAATGATTTTGATCAACCAGATGATAAATTTGATTATGGGATTCACTAAATTTATTTTTGGATCAATTTAAATCATTTAAAAATAAGATTTTATCATCTCTAGATTTATTAAAAATAAAAAAGTTGATGAAGTTAAAGTATCTGTTAAAAACAAATAAAACAATAGGTGGTGTATTGTCATTATAGATCAATATTTGGTATCAGATCCTATTGAATTCAGTGGTTTGATTTTGGTTTGCATTTCATATAATTTTTTTTTTTCTAACTCCATAAAATTTACAAACTTTTTTGGCTTGATCTACCATTTTATAGATTTGCATTGTGTAGGAATTATAGGTTGGTTGCAGGTAGTTATGGGTAAAGCCTTGAAAACAGAGAGGATGGAACAAATTGAAAGAATCAACAGAAAAATTCAAGATGAAAATGATTTCATGAGATACAAGCTCTATTCCCTTGAAGAGAAGATTGAATGATTAAAATCAGAGCTATAGTCCAAAGATGAGATCTTCATAAAATTATGGTGTGGTGAGTAGAAGAAGGATTTTCCTTCAAATTTAGATGCAGAAACTATGACAAATGAATGTACTATAAGTTTTTCTTGATGTTTTTATTCCTTCCATTCAGATTTAGGTAATGTTTTTGGTGATTTTGAAAAAAACACTAAGGGCATTAGATCTAAGTTATTGTTGAAAATGGGATTTGATGGAAGAGGCATTGGTAAGAATAGATAAGTTATTTCTAACCTAATACAGGTAGAGGATCAGCCTCATTTTTTAGGTTTGGATTTTCTTAGTGCGGGAATGGAAATTGGAGAGTTCTCCAAGAACACTAAAGGGAACAAGCTTCTAACACCCAAGTGAATACCCCACTAGTCCTGTTGGAAGACTTAGTGCAGGAAATTGTTGATTCATCATCACAGGATGGATTTGGTACAAAAATTCATAGAAAATATAATGATATTCCACTCCTCATTCTTATCATATTCGTGAACGTAAGTGAAACTCTAGAACTTTTGATGATCCTCTCATTTAATATCTAAAATTTGGATTTGGTATATAGAAAATGATGTATACTTTTCCATGCATTTTTTTCGAGTTAAGTAATCATTATATTACCTATTGTTGGAAGATAAAATATTTCTTGCAAAATTGGTTTCCTAATGAGATTCGTGCTAAATAAAAATCTTGTAGTTTAAGGGTGAGAAATGACACACATATTTCCTCCTAGATGAAAAGGATTTTTTGCACTCATTTTCATATGAGTGGACACTGGGTTGAGAAGTGTTGGATAATTCATCCATCATGCCATTTGAATCATGGTAAAACTAAGATGGAATACAAACTTGTTATAAAGTTAAATGAATTTTTTAATCCACAACTAGTTGATGAGTCAACCTAGGTATTGACTGAAGAAATAAAACCAAATAAAAAGGAAAAGACGTTAAAATGGGTTGTAAAAAATTCCTTATTTTTATGTTTACATAGATGTTGATTATTGATATCATGTAAATGATTTAGATATTTTGATTATGGGAGTTCTGTTGTATGTTGAAAGGAAATTATTTTCCATGTTGTGTAGCTTTGAATATTTCTATATTTTAGATTCAAGAGAGGAACCAAGAGACATGTTTATCATGCTTAGTGATCTTCTTACATTTGTAAATTTGAAAAAAAATCCTTTTGAATCTCCTCGTTAACATTTTAAGTTCCTGGTATAGTTCGGGTACATGGAATTGAACTCATATATTTGGCTATAGGGATTTAGATAACAATTTATGTAGGTTATTGGGCACATTGGTAGTGTTCATTTTTACATATTTTATTTTCAAGAGTAAATATTGTTTTGGGAATGCATCTATTTTTGGCGTGTATATGTTAGATACATTATAAGACCCATATTTTGGGTAGTGTTTGTAATTTTTCTCACAATGTGAAATTTTGATGTTACCATACTTTAAAATTACATGTCCATGTGGGAAATAAATGTGATTTACAAATATGATTACAATGTTAGATCACATTTTGATTACTCTGACAAACATATTTGCAGTTGCAGTATTCTAGTAGTTGCACAGGGTTAGTGGACATTAGCCTAGCTATTGGATTTTTGGTGTCTATATTTACTGATCTATATTTGGGTGTAAGTTTATTTGAATAGATTTGCCATGTCACATGGAATCAGTTTAGAAGTTTCATCTTTTGGTGTATTATTTTATATTTTTAAGATGATCAATTTGTGATGGCAGTTACAATCATTATGGTTTGAAAGTTCTACAGAGATTTAGTTATAAATTCATGGGTATTGGTTTATATTTTAAATTGGTCTATTTTGTTTACAGAGATTGAAAGATCATAGCGAAGTAAATTTGACTCTAGCCTCTTATTGGAATGTATATTTTCCATTTTTAAACTCATCATTTATTGATATGATTATAAATGATTTGCAGTTAATTTTGCATATAATTCTATTTAAATGGATCATGTGTGTTTGTGAGATGCAAGAATATGATTGGCAGTTTCAGTGGGTGAAAATAAATTTTGTGGAACAAAATCCTTCTAAGTGGGGAGGTTTTATCTAAAGATCAATTTAGTGGAATTTTTTTCCCTAAATATCCCAAAATTTTGACAGTACAATAGAATACTCCAAGAGATTTATGTCACCTATTTTAACATGAAAAACAAACTCCGTTTGAGCAAGATACTATCCGATGAAGCTCCCAGTTGGAGTAGAAAAAATAGGGGAAAAAACCAATCAAGATACGACATGTGGCAAATGTAAACATGATAAAATGGTAAAAAGGTGTTTATGTTTTTTCACCTATGGTCTTTGACACTTGAGCTCAAATAGGTGGGTCCCACTATTTTCTGGTTGGGGGCCCTCATCCAAGTTTGACACAGTCTTTTTATAGAGGGGTTCCTTTGCCTCTATGAATTCACATTACCAAAGTCACAATTTTACATATAATATCCATAGATTGTTATTGTATGGTACATGTGAGATTATTCCCAATGTATTTTTGTAAGTTATATTTACCATTAATTGTAATTCATTTACCATGAACTAACTTTATGAAACGTCACTGAGATAGCTCGGCCGATCATGTTCCAAGTTGGGAGTTCAAATATCCATATATAGATCACCACTTACCGATCCACTCAACAACTCACACACAACTCGACTACCTACACCAAAATAACTCACCATACTTAGTGCACATAAACATTCCATCAAACACTGAATCAACAAAATCCAAAGTGGTTGAAGAAAAATTACATGTGTGGCCACAACCACTAGTAAAACGATCGGTGATAGGATTTTTAAATCCTTGTTTAAATAGTCCCATGGAGGATGTGGAATATACATACCAAATAAAACAAATGCAAAATGATGGTGGTTAGGGAGGTTCAAACCCCCAACCCACCAGATACTAAATAAACACTCACTGTTAGACCAAGCGGTCAACTCAAACCTATAAAAGCATAGATTGGATTTTATTAAAGGTAATGGTGTAGATGGTGCAATTCCTCATAACAAAGAAATTATGAAGAACTAAGTTTGTGAGTAACCTAGGAGCATTTTGATTACCTGGTGTAAATTGGAAAGTTTTCCATAATTCCATGATGCTCCTTGTTCATATATTATTTTCCGATTTTGGAATCTTCTTGATGTTATTTTAAGGCATCAAAGTTTTTGAAAGAAAGGGAACTAAAGGGAAGATATTCTACAAGTGCTTTGGAAAGGTGAAGGATGAACAATGAGCATTTTCAAAGTGCATCGAAGGTCTGAAGACAAAATTTTAGGTTTTATATCTATTAATGTTAATTGTGAGTTTGATTTACTTATATTTGGGAATTTTTTAGTAGATGGGTTTAAATGAACCCATGGACGTAGGAAATTTATGAGCACCATAAATAATATGGTGTCGTGATTTTCATTTTTGCACTCAAATTTTCAGTTTTATTTACAGATATAAATAATTTTAAATTCATGTTTTATATGAAAATATGAAAATTTAATCAATTCACAATATATACGAGAGATCCGTAAAGTTAATTTTGAATGATTTTGATCAAACGAATGATAAATTTGATCATGTGATTCACTAAATTCAGTTCAAGATCAATTTTAAATCATTTAAAAATTAGATTTTCATCAGATTTAGATTCATTAAAAATCATGAAACCAGATGAAGGTAAATGATTTGTTGAAAATAAATAAAACAATAGGGGGTCTATTATCGTTATATATCATAAAGTTGCAAAACAAAGAAATAGACTTCTTTGGCATATGGGGAAGTTCTAAGGCCACATTAGTATTAGAATTTAGGCCTCGAAACATTAAGGATCTACAAAATGAAGAAAATTCCACCAAGTAAAACAAAATTCCATGAGAAACTAGTATTCCTCCAAAAAAAGGAGTTAGTCTTCCACAGAATAAAGGGACGTTTTATTAATGCGTAAAAAAGGATATTTACCGAGAAATAAGGAAAACTGAAAAAATATCCATAGAGGTCTTAGAAACCAATACCAAAGCTGCAAAATAAACAAACAAGCAAAAATTCTTGAAACAAAGGTAGATTGTCCTAGAATCTGCAGAACAAAGTTTTTTTTGTGGGTGGTTAGGTTTGGTATTTTTATTATATATTTTATTGCAGAGCTCCATTTTCCCTTATATTTGACCCATTAGTAATGTCTTGGAGATTCCTTTAAAAATAAGGAAAATTTGCAAAGAATGATTAAATATTTTGGGAGATCAAAGGTATGGATTATGGGGACGTTTAACATCACTTTTAGAAGTCCAAAGATTCCATTTTAAGTTATGATATGATTTTTTGATCCTAATTCTCCATGAGGACCCTTCAAATGCTTCAAAAGGATCATATTCTTCCATACCTAACAGAAATGATGAAGAATGGTTATCTTTGCAACAAAATTGGACACTTTGCAAAGTTACATTCTTCTATTTTATAGATTTCATGGGAATCCATTGATCTACAATTTATGCTCATCCAGAAGAAATATTTGAGGATTGCTTGCAAGTGAAGGCAACTTAAAAATCATAAAGCTTCATGAGGCATGGAGGCTACCTACTTGAAGACGTTATAAGGTTTTAGCAAGGTTTAGCAGGTTGAGCATCATTCTAGCATATTTTTATCCCATCTCCTCCCCTCCCTTCTATAAATGTAACATTTTTCTCATTGAAACCATCCTCTCTTGCTTGGTAATGTTACCATGTAAAAAATTTTGATAAAACCAAGGAGTTGCAGACCCATGGCATGTGTTTTCTATGATGCATCTTACCCACATTGATTGTAGACGTATATGCATATTGAAAACAATAATATAATGTTAAATGTTCCTTGAATCCACCCCTTACTTTTAATAATTGTCTTCTTACCTTCTTTTCTTTCATTTGTGATGTGTATCCACCATGTTTTACAGAGTTTCATGTCATTTGTGTCAAATTAAACAAGTTGTGAGATGATTTAATTGTAGAGTTGAAAATGGCTAGCATCTACCCCTTCATATTTGTATTTATCTTTATTGCTTCTCTAAGAATTAAAGAGAGAGTGATAACTCTTATTTTGGGGATATCACCTCCTCCTTTTAGCTTAAAATTTCATTTTTTAGTCAATCTTTATACCTCTAGTCCATGTGTATGACTAGTTTAGGATTAGATAGTTGTGTTTTCAGTTGTAGGAGTAGTTTTAGCATTAGGTTAGTTTGGTGGAGGAACTGGCCTTCTAAGGAGGTTGGTATATGTTTACAAGTTCCACATTATTGAGATCATCTAATGTTCTGTAGAATTCTTAATTAACCATGATCAAATCCTAGGGTGCAATTCTGAGCTATAACAATTATTGGAACACCCAGTGAGACAATATTGAAGCACTTTATAGTTTTATATCATCAATTTTATGTTTTATTGATGGTATTCATCCTTAGGAGGAATTTTACAAACACATATGGTGACTTCATTGGTAAAAAAAACCTATTTCTCTCATTGAAGACAATTTCCATTTCCCTTTATTCCATTTTTCCATGTACGAAGTTGTGCAATCATGGATTCTTTCTCTTATGATAATCCTCATTTTTAACAACAATTATACTCCCATCTAACCCTATGCTTCCAAAACCCTTCTACATTTCAGTTTTATGATCCAAATCACAATGAATATTCCTTTGAACTAGGTCCTATAGATCCATATCATTATGCAGTTAACCATAATGTTGCCCAAGAACAAGGGTATGATGATTATGGAGGCATTTTTATAATTGAAGATGACTTTTAGGTCAAGAACCAACATATGTTGGAAATAATGGTATGGGTTAGGGATACATGTGAAATAAAAAGTGACTAAAATTTGTTTCGAGGTGGCCTTTCCATGAGATGGCCCTATGCCAACTTGGTACATCCCTTAGCAGAGGATAGTTTTTTTTAGCTGAGTTATTTTCTCATATTTTAGAATAAATTATTTTATTGAAGGATCATAAATATAGTTATAGGGAACCCTGTTAATGGGTAAATCCCTCACTACCATCATATAGCCCTCCCATTCTTTCTTTCCAACCTGCACCATCTCAACCAAAATTCCAAACCCCTAGATTCCTTAAAGCTCATCCTGCTAGTCATCCTACAAAGGAAGATGTTGCACCTCATCCATTTCTCACACCCCTAAAAATCAGCCGAGAATTCAATCCTTCCATCACTTCACAAGACCATATTTATATGTTCTTGAGCCTTATGAAGAACCAAAATTTAAACCATGAAGCATTACAAACTAATCAACAAATTGAGCTCCCAACTACTTGGTTTCTTGATTTCCCATTCCATATTAAGAAATATGTTGACTAGTTCATGGAAAAAATAGGTTTTCTTCATCCTTCTGCATAATAATATGCATATGCACACCTAGAGGGGAAGGTTAGGAAGGAGCCAAATAGAGAAAAACATGTTCAGAGTTTCAAGAAATGGATCCAAGGGTTTGAAGCCAAATAAGTCCATAACTAAGAATATAGCAATAAACCTCCTACAAATGCATCAAAATTAGTTGAGATGAGTTCCATTTCTGATTATCATTATATATATGTTAAGGAATGGACTGATTTTGATAGCATAATTGATGAAATACCCTAAACCCTTAAAGAACCTCATGTTATTTTCATTGAGAAAACATAGGTAGAAATCAAAACTAGAGGTAAATATAATTTTCATGTTGAGGTGGATTTATTTTAAATTTATAACTTCTTGTTAGAGGATGGGGAAGAAGAAAGTGTGAATGATCCACACCCACAAAAAATGTCATTCCTCCCTCATCAGTAGGGCCTCCTTATTTTTAATTGATAAAACTATAATGGAGGATATATTGGATAAGAACAATATGGGTGTCAAATTAGACTCTGAGAATTCAAATGAATAAGAGAAAATGAAGAGTTTATTTCTCTCTTTTGATGATGAGTTTAAAGCTAATGAAATCCATGGGATTGGGAAGGAGGAGGATAAGTTGGAGTTACCAAACTTATTATTTGAAGAGGAGGATAAAGAAAATGATGATACATTAACTGATAAACTAGAAATCGTCAAAGAGGATGATTTGTATGAAGAATCAAAATAAAAACTAGACCAAATTTCAAACACACTTCATGATTTAATGGATAGTGAGTTTGACCTATATAACTTATTTTTTGAGTTTGAGTTTGAAAAAAACAAGGAAACGGAGGAAGAGGTCATAAATGAAGATAAATTTGGTATTCATATGGAGGAATAAGATATTGCAAGTGAGGAATAGGTTTCAATTGAGTGCAATGACCCTCATTGTCCTGTATGTTTAAAAGTTTTTTAACTTTTGGAGGATTGCAGTGAATCACAAAAAATATTCTTAGTCACTATAATGGATCCGATTAAGGAAAAATAAAATGAGGATGAATGTGTCCCCCCGAGATCTATTTTTGGATCTAAGTGTGAGAAGAGTGGTAAAATCATGCAAATCAACCAAAATGTTACAAAGAATATATGCCCCATTACATAGTTGGCATGTTGGGATCCAAAATCATAGTTACCAATAGTCAGGGTAACTCCAGATCATGAGAAAAACCATCAGAGTATAAAGGATCATCTGAAACACCTCCAAAAAAAATTTAATTAAAGATTAAGAGGTATATATCATTTTCTCAGTTGATACTTTGAGTAACAATGAATTGTGAGCAATGCTTTCATTTCTACCATGTAATTTTGTTACCAAATTGATAACATGGACACATTTTGTAAGGAAGGGAAGTTATTTCTCCCAGCATGTATCAAGTTTTGTCTAGATTCCATTTCCTTTTGGTTCGAGTATGATTATATTATGTGTGTTTATTGTAAAACAAGTGCTTGTGCACACTCTGTATGTTTCCTCTTGGTACATGTATGCTTTTCATATTTGTATATAGTTTTTTTTGGTTATTTTTGTTTTTGTATAATTCAATTCAGTCAGGTTTCATGGTGGAAATAAGGTGTTTTGGGGGAGTTTAAAAGTGTTTTCGCTAAACCCCAAATATCAATTTTGATTTAGAATTCTCCATGTTCCTTCCATGGAAAAAAATTATTATTTTTGGTATAGCTGCAAGTTTTAAAAACATTCCCAGGAAATAAAATTTCAAGAGAAAAGATAAGTTAAAGATCAGTTCTAAGTCCATGCATATCAAGGGGTAAAAATTTCAATTTTAAGATTAGTATTTTAATTTTTTATAATTGACTCCATACCAAATGGATGCTCAAAAGGCCAATGTTCTTCATTATATAGTAAGAAGATGTCCCCTAAATTTCATTAGAAGTTTTTTCCAAAATAATCCCACAGGATATTTCGAAAAATTGATTTTAGACTCAAACAATTTTTTGTTTAAAAAATATGCGGAACTTTGCATCTCAGTGTTGCACAGAATTAAGGAGCACAATATTTTGTGGACTCTCAAATTCCACAAAATAAAGGAGGAAGTTTTAGTGTTTCACGAACTCCCAAAGTTTGTGGAAGAAAGGAAATCAACATGAAGGACTTAGATAGATTTATTGTTCAATAAAAATGTGGAACAAAGGATCCCAATGTTCCATAGAGTACGCGAATGTCTTGTTCCATAGACTCTACAAGTCTACAAAAAAAGGATTTTTAGCTCGTTATTACACGATATAGGAAAAAAAAAAAACAAGTTGGAATGTTGATAAGTTCAAAATCTAAGTAACACTATCCTAGTGTCCTTTAGGCTTCTTAAAGATTAGTGTTCCATAGATTTCAAAAGCCATGAAAAAAGGAAAATGTTTGTTAAGTTAAACATCCATGTAACAAATAAATATACTTGTATGACATGTAAGGAATGTATAAGGCCATGGAATTCTTATAAATTATTCCACAAAACATTAAGGATCCACACAACAAAGAGAATATTGCCAAGAAAAACAAAATACAGTAAGAAACTAGTCTACCGCCAAACAAAAGGATTTAGTATTCTGTAGAACAAGGTGTACACACTTGTTTTCAGTACCCTACATTGTCTATAAACACCCCTCACATTTTCACTCAAAACATTAAACTATATTATTATCACTAAAACCATGTACTCAACCCCATTAAAATCAAACTTTATCCTTAGTAAAATCTATTTCACTCACCCTAAACCACCCAAACCACCTATAACTGATTTTATCCCAGTTTAACCCAAACCATCTAACCTCCTAACATCCTAAACCTCTTCTTAACTATCTTCACTCACCCCTATACTTAATTTTACCCTTTGTAAGTGGTTGAAACCAATGTTAAGGAGGTTCCCCCACTTTTCTTTGGTCGTCAACGATTCTAACTAATGGCTGAAAAGTATATAATCAACATCAAACTTCTTAAATTTGATCATTAGACATTTTACAGTGAATATATGACCCATTAACAACCTAGATGACATCACCGCGATCATCTTGGCATCTTCAACATATTTTTCATGTCCTTAGAAGCTCCATAATCTTTATAAGAATCTTATGACACCATTTTCAAGCATTCATAAAAAAAGGTAACTCCTTTTCTTTTGTTTCCATATTCATCTTGTCAATGTATCACATTAGAGCCCATATCAAGTCACAAATAACTTGTTTTAGATATAATTTGCATCCTATCAAAGAATAAATCCTTTTCACATCAATCACCCGTGATTCATTCTGAATTACCGACGATCGTAAATAATCTCTAGTGATCCTTTGCATTTCATCACCTTTATCACTTTATTCACATTTGTAATTAGTATATCAATCTGTTTCTTGTCTAATTTCCCTATTTTCAAGTTATTTATCTTTATAGATGACTGTACCAATTTAGGCACATCCTATCACCAACATATATAACCTTCCTATTGTTTCACAACCGCTAGTTGTGGAATAATTTGATATTGCACATTTACTCAACGTCTGTGTGATATCCTTAAAACCTAACTTCAAAGAAATCAAAGATCAATTTGAATTCATACACGATGAATTGGATACTGCTAAATAATCATGGTTTGATTACTTCTTAGATTTTGAGGTTATCGTATCTCTTACCTGGGCCACCTATCATACAGATAAATGTCTCTTTATCCCTTTGGATTTATAATCATCCTCTTATTGTCAAGTATTTTCCTATCATTATCACTTGTTTGTAAAATGAGTTAACACCCTTCAAGGTATCCCTTTGGTTCGTGATATCCGTCTTTGCCAATAAACTTGTCATATATTTATCTAATATCTATCTTGTCTATTAATCATTTTGTGTGTAGGTTTCTATCATTCGTATGAAGTAGGAGTCACTCGTACCATTTATATAACCACGCATCTCAAAATTGCATTTCTGACACAGGTATCATTAAACACTATTGTCTTCTGATATTTTGGTTTTTTAATGTATAATTAACAAACTAAAATCCACCTTAAACATTTTAGCACTCCTGGTGGGACCCTTATTCCCTTTTTTATTAGATTCTATATCTTCTTTTTTTCTTTCTTTTGAAATTATCTAACTTTTCATCTTGAAGTATTTTATTTCTTGTTCAAAAATGCATAAAATAATAATAAAAAAGGAATAGCAAAGACAAGTATGTTTATGTCCTTTCATTCTATTTTAGCATCACATTTTGTCTGATATGTCTTAATTGAAGTCAAAATTTCCTTTTGGGTCTTAAAAAGAACCTTTAATTTTCTTTCTCATATAGTTAAATAGGGGATAAACAATTTCATTCACAAAATTACCCTCACACACAATAAAACCATGTAAAAAATAAAACATACATCTAAACAATCCCTTCCAGGCCGACCTACTTGTATTTTATCACCAAGGGTGAAGACGACTCAATGTTTTGGTTGAGTATAAATAATTGGTTGGTGGTATATCAATTGAGAACCCAACACCCTTATCATTGTGGGACCATGAAGTGAGGGGGTAAGTTCCAATACCACACCTCATACCAACACCAACACACACTTGATCCTCACGTACGTTTGGGAATATCATGTAATCCAGTCTTAACTCACTTAAAACTAGCCTTAGCTATATTTTTTCCTAATTCTCTTTCATCCATTTTTTCATTTCAAACTTTTCTTAAGTTAATAAAGATAATTTAAAACATTCTTGTGATTTTGTAGTTTTTGTTTTTCTTAACAACCATATCTCATTTCTTTATTTCTTGTTTTTTTAGTTCATACTTCTATTTAGACAACATTCTCACCTTAAAAACATCCCAAACATGATATAACCACTCAAAAAATCCCTAGAATCAACTCAATAGCCTCTTCATTCTCTCAATACTCAATCTTTGACATCAAAATTCACTTATCTTGACCCTACACAGTTCTTCTAGAGTGGTGACTCAGTATTTGTAGAACTCTAAGACCCCAATATGATTTCCGTTTATAGCTACCTTATTACCAAATGTATTCGTATAAATTATCCCCCTATCCAAAATATTTTCCATTTTATTCTTTCGACACTTGCGACTAATCCAACTCTATAACCTTGACTATCAACCCGTTACAAATAAAATATCTCCTTACCCCTCTATTAGTGATATAGGGATGTCAACACCCACTTTGTCCAACCTTGTTAATAGTTTCAAACTACATTCCATATCATCACAAAACACAACTAGCCAACAAGAACCTATGTCATTGGATTCCTCATCTAGCCTACAAGAAACACAAACTCATACTACTACCTCCCCACCTACATACAACTACGCAGCCTCCGCCGCTCCTCATCTTGTTGCAAGTTTAGGTTATGTCCATCTCTCTATAAAACATTGTATCATTTCCCAACTGGTTTCATCACAAAAACTTATGTCTTCAATTCAAAATATAGTCATGTCCATCCCTACATCTATGTCACTTATACACACAAGAACCATTTTTAGTACTCTACCCTTTTCATAACAAGAATCTATTGCACCTACCTCACAATATAGTTACATCTTTTATCAATATATCCCACAACCACCACAACCCCATATTAACAATTCTCTTCATTTTGCCTATCAATACATCCAATCCTCTTTAAAACCCTAAATCTCTAAGTAAATTTATAATATCCCAACAAGTATTCCTCCCTCTCAAAATATTCCACTACTATATCACTTGTATCAATAATAAAATACTCACACCTATAATAGAACCACTCATTCCTCTTCAAATGTCCAAAAATATCAAAATGATCCCATGCAATCACTGTTAAGTAGAATATATAACATTGAGGCTACCATTACGGGACATAAAAACAATCTCACTTACAAACAAATCTACGACAAACCTATCAATCCATTTGTACCTTTCAAATTCTATCCTCCTCGCTAGGAACTCCTAAATTTCAGAAATTTCTACAAAAAATAGGACCCACAACAACATATCAGGGACTTTCATCATGCACATTATCTTATCACTCATGACCATGATCCCGTGTTGAGAAAATTCCCTATGTCCTTATTTGGCCCTACCCTTTACTAGTAAAAAATATCCTACAACATTACCTTTTCTCATTCACACAACTCGCATAGTTATTCCAAGAACACTTCTCCATCAACATTTCTCATAAAATATCCATCACTGATCTCTACGCCATTAAAAATTTTGAGGATGATTATGTTGTTGTTTTCATCACCAAATAACAAGGGATTTTCAACTAACTATCCTTATCTCTTCCACAAAATGAGTTAATCAAGATTTTATCTTGATCTTATGCAAAACACATACTTTCAACCCTCCGAATTTAATCCTTTAAAATATTTGACAAAGCCTTTACCATGGCCTGAAAACTAGAACTTCGCGGCCTTGAGGACAATAAAATTAAACTCAAATTTAATAAATAAATAATTGAGTCCTCTTTTAAAACCTCATTAGAACCCTTAAAATTTATACCACTATCACATTTGAAGACTCTAACATTCCTTCCTTATAGATTGAATACCATGATCTTACTCTCTTTGTCACCGCTAAATTCAACAACACCCTCGTTAAGAGATTTATGATCGATAAAAAAACTAACATCAATATAATATCAACTCATGCCTTTAAACAACTTTAGTCACCCAAAACCATAGTTTCCCAATTGTAAACAATTAAATTAAAAAACAAACTAAGATAAATGAATATACAAGACAATTATACCATCTTTGTAATAATCTTATAAAACTTGAGTAAGATTGTAGGAGATTTTGAGCTTGTGTAATCTTGAAAGTTATTGATTGTGGATGCTCTTGATTTGACTCTCCACAATGGATGAATGAAATTCTACGAGCATATTTGGATTGGATTTGGATTCCATATGTAGATATTGGGCATCAAAATTGATAGAGTTATTTTTAAAGAATCCAAGAGGAGTTACAAAGGGTTAAGTTTTCTCTTTTATAGAGGCTAAGTAGTTGTTAGTACTTGTCTAAGCTCTAGGTTATAGATTGCAATCACAAGGCAATAAAAAGTAGAATGAGTCTCAAAGTTTCATATTTCAAGGGGCAATAGGAATTTGGAATAGTAGAAAAATTATATTTAGAAATTCAATTGCACATACAATCCAATTGCCCCCACACTTATAAGAATATAGAAGTGGAGTTCAAGTTGAGTTGACTAGGTTGGTGAAGAGAAATTCAAGTGTAATTAACTAGAATGAGGAAGTTGAGTTCAATTAAGAGTTAACTAGGCTAGATAAGTGCCATTTGACTAGGAAAATAGGTGGATTTTCCTAATTAAGTAGTCAATTAAAACGTGCAAGGTAATTAATTAATCATGTTTTTAATAAATGATAATTAACTTAGCTAAAGAGTGTAATGGACTAATTTAATTGATCTAAGGGGTGGATGTACATGATTAATTAATTAAATTAATCAATAATAAATGGGATATGATCTAAGATGTGAACTAAGATAGTATTGGGAACAAGTATGTAATGTTGGGGTTTTTACATTTTCCCCTCTTTAAAGTGGTATTGTGAAGTAATAGTTCTTTAAAGATAGTAGACACATGCAAAGTAGAGAGAGGAAAGTGGTGAAGCATTTGGATGCCTTAGTAAGTAGGATAGTAAAGGAGTGAAGCATTTGGATGATCTAAAAATTAAAATGGTAAGGTAATTACCCCTCATGTGGGTGGATGACACAACAAGGTGGTGGATTATTTCTTGATAGGAATAATAAAAGTAATTTGAAATAGGATAAAAGGAATTATGCTCATATCATGAGCATCATTTGGAGATTTTATATATAAGAAAAATATTTATTTTGTTGTTGCACAATAGAGTTGTCACCAAATTATTAAAGCATCAAGATGGGTAACCCAGATGTGCATAAACAAACACAAACAACAAAGAAAATATAAAAAAGGAAAACATTCCCGATATGAACAGTAGGTGCAAGAATGGGGGTTATAAAGGAACCAATATGGTATCATACTACTTTTAATCAGTCCAAGAAGTAAACATCAAAAATGCAACACAACTTTTAAAAAGAAAACAATCAATTATGCCCTTAATGTGTGCCACAATGGTGATTAAATAGATGCAACTTCTCTCAAGGTGGGAATAGGATTAGGCTGAAGAGCGGAGTAAAGGTACTCCTCACGACACTCTTGTTGGATCCGTTGTGTAAATGATACGAAAGAACATTCCCCGGGAAAAGTTATATCACCAAGGAAAAACAATTTTGACTTGCCCCAAACAGAGTTAGGAATCATGTTAAGGGAATAAAGTGATATTCGTAAGATCAAAATGATCACTACGCTAATAGATTAGCATAGGAATCTAGAAATATTGTGTTGAGATGTGTAAAGATTCACTACAAGGTTTTCCAATTGTAGTATTTATGTGATAATTGAGTGTTTCTTCGAAGTTTTTTTATGATTTTTGTAGATTTTTTTGAATTTTTTAATATATGTTTTTTTATAGTTTATTTTTTTTAGAAAATTTATAGTAAAAATACAAACAAATGTAAGAAAACTTTAATACATAGTAAAAAGGAAAAAAAACACCACATCTTAATTAGTAAACCATGAGGAAAAAATAACACATGCAAATGAAAAAAAGACATGAAAAAAATATGCAAACTAAACCAATATGAATAGGAATGGATGAATCTAAAGTTTTATGTAAAATAAGATGTCAATATTTTTCCTGTAATTGGTCTATAGTAAAGGTAAACAAATTTCAACAAAGTAACAAACTGAAAAAGGAAAAAGGAAAAAGCATCATTGTGATGTTGACAAACCACAATAGTACAACACAATTTACAAAAATGGTGTTTAATGACATTTTGAATGTGTTCCACATTGAATAACTAGACAAATACGAGTGCCTAGAGTGATAGCTTAGAATGTAAGAGGATTGGATCAGGATGAAGAGTGGAGTAATGTTTAGATAATCCAAACAGCTTTTGTTGGATCCCATTGAACTTTGATCTATATTAGATTTAATCCAAGTGTTCCCCAAGAAAACTTATATTACAAAAGGGTAACTAGCTGCCTCAAGTGTAGATATACAACACATGCAAGAAAAGTGATTATCAATGAGGAGCGCCATTAAATGGAAAAAGTGTTGAAGTGTTTTATTCAGTTGCTGAAATTTGGTCAAACATTATTTGAATGTTTTGTTTTTCTAGTTTTACATGGTTTTTTTTTTTGGAATAATTTATTATTTTTTTGGAGTTTGGAAAAAATTAATATTATTTTTGTAATTTTATGAACAATTTTATATTGTGTTTGAATAAAATCCTTTCAAATAATCTCTCTCTAATAAAAATTTAAAATTTCTTTACCCAATCCTTTTTTACTGCCCATCTAAATCTATGGTTTTGAACCCTTGCATATGACTACTCACATGAGGCTTAAAGTTTGGGGAAGAATTTTCCTTCCCAACAAATACACTATTGACATACAAGGAAAAATTAATCCTACAAATTAAAAAAACTAAAAAATCATTACACCTTTCATCCTTCACAATCTTTAGTGATAAGCCCATACTTCTCACTAGTATTATGAGATTGGGAATGGATGAAGATTTATTTACTCTCCTAAATTTTATCTTCAGTTTTGATCCCTTTCCTCTTACTGGTGTATGGAACAACATGTTGAGGTTCCTTTTCAAAAAACATATGAAAACAATTAACCAATAAAGCATGTAGAAATCTTAACCAAAAGTGCATATTCAAAATCATAATAAGAAGTAATTTGGTTACTCATGTTAAAGAGAGATAATAATTCCTAAAACCAAAATTTTCCAATCAGTAGGCCATCTACGGATGTGAATTTTTATTTTGAATAACCACCCTTCGAAGGATTGGTCTATATTTAATAGGAAACTATCCTTCAAGGGATCAGTATACTTTTAATAATATGATTAATAGTTATCCTTAGAGGGATCAATCTATATTGTTGATAATGTGCATTCATAGATATTCTTGAATTTTTATTTTTTATGCTGAGGTAATGCCTATTAGACCATTTTTAGGAGCGGAAAAAATGTGTGTACAAAGTACACATGTGATCCCTTAACATGTTTTTAGTTGATACATAAAGGGTAGATTCCCATAATTATTGTGGGGTTCATACAGAGGAGGAAATTTTCTATGTAGAGGATGTGATGAAAAAACCTATGGTTCTCATCTTTAAGGTTGTGATTTATAGGATGTTGACAGTGGACCACATGCTTCCAAATTGTTACTATAGTTAATGATATGCTAGTGGTGGAATGAGATTTTTGATGTGACTAATGTTATAATGGTATATATGATAACAATAGAAAGGCCACAAGTAAAAGGAATTCAAAGTTTCCTTTTCAAGTTTACCATCAAGTGAAGTTAAATGCTAGGTTCCCAAACCATACTTATGAGTGATGACCTATGGACCGATCCAGATAGGGGAAAACTTTCCACATTTACTCCTTTCTAGAATAGTGACATTTTGATTCTCTTTGAGGAAAAGATCATAAATGTTGAAGTCACATTTTTTGACATGTTTTTAATAGGATCATTTGATGTGTTTTTAATATATGTGATGATGTTCAAGAGATGTTAGGTTGTTCTCATTTATTAATTCAAGTTGTGATAGATGTACTTGATGATAATCCTCATCAGAGATAAAATCTCCGAGTGACATGTAGAGTGATGGAATTTGAACTTCAACGGTTAAGACCACCTCAAATCCATAGACTAAATAAGAGGACGTAGACCATGTAGAAGTATGGATTCTAGTTTGGTAATCTCATAGATAAAAGGGGATTTGGAGATACCAATTCCTACATGCTTGGTCAACATTATTCATGTGGATTTTTTTGAGTGTTTTGTTAGAATCTTATTCTTGACCATTTTCTTGAGGATATTAGGGTTATGAAAATATTATCTTGATGTTTAATGTTTCATATTAATTCTTCATTTATCTATTTTTGAAATATTTTCCATTGTCAGCAATGAGTTTTTGAAGGATGCCAAAGAGACCTGTGATGACCTTATAGATTAAATCAACAGTTTGTTTGATTTAGTAGAGACTAGGGAAAAAGTATCTACCCATTTATTGAAATATTCGGTAGAAGTGATGATAAAGTGATGTCATTGTGATGAGTGAGGGTTGATAAGTCTAATGAGATTGAGGCCCCATTGTGAGAAAGGACACAAATCCTGAGCAGGTTATAAGGCCCGACTTGGGATGTGAGTGAGATTGGAATGTTGTTGAAACTTAAAAAGATTCTTGACATATGCAAAAAAATATTGATTAAGAGTAGGGAAATAATAACCCATCCATATGATGCATTTGGAAACGGCCAAACCACTGAAGTGTCCACCACATATACCATCATGGACTTCTTGGATGGATTTTGTAGACTCTTGATATTTGAGGCATTGTAATAAGAGACCACTAAACCCACATTTATAAATAATAACACCTATGATGACGTATCGAGTAAGGCGTTGAGGAAAATATTTTTTGGTATTTCTAGATAGGTTAGATGGTATTTTTTATTGAGCAAGATAGTCATATATTTGAGTATACAAGAGGCCCATTTGATTTTATTTGATGATGTTGATAGAGGGGAGTTCATTGTTGTGAGATAGTTGATCAACTCTATGCACAAAAATAAATTATAATTATGATTTGATAATGGGATGAGTGATCCTAGAGAAGCCATGGTTTCTGTAAATTTTTTGGAAGATTATGGAAATATTTGGATGGTGTATTGATCAAATTATTCTAAGAGGAATTCAAAAATGTTCCAATATTTTTGTAAAGTTTCATTATTGCATTGATAAATTCCTTTAATTTGATTGATGATAAGTTGAGAGTCTTTGTAGATATCCGTGTTTTGAACAGAAAACATGATTATTGTTTGAGAGACCCATGATAAGAGCTTCATATTTGGCCATGTTATTAGTGCATTCGAATTTTTATTTAAAGGATAAAGGGATAGGAGTCCCCCTGGGTGGTATGATGATGATACCAATACCTCCCCATGTTGACACTTAGATCCATCAAAGAAAATTTTCATTCTAATAGGATTATATTATTGATTGATGGTATTGATGGAGTCAATAGGAAATTATTTGTGTGATAGTTAATTGTTAGGAAGGGGAAATTCGGTGAGTTGGTCAGCAATATCTTTCCCCTTGATGATTTTTTGTGAGATAAATTCAAGATAAAATTATGCCATGAGCATAAGCCATCAAGTGATATGATCATTTGGGTATGGTTTATAATTCATAGATTTGAGAGGATTAAAACTGGTGACAACGTACATTTTATACTTAAGCAGATAGTGGAAAATTTTGGAATTTTTGAAGTAGAAGTAACATCACAACTTTTTTACTTTTGTGTAACGAGTTTCATAGTCATGAAGTGTGTGGATTATATAATAAACAATATTTTCTATACCCTGCTCATCTTGATGAGAAATCATAACACCCAGTGCATGAGCAGTAGTAGATATGCATAGGTAAAATGAATCCCCTCATATGGAGGTGTGAGTGCGGGTGATGATAGTAGGTATTTTTTGATGTCATCGAAGGGTTTTTTACAGTTGTGATCCCTTTTAAAATGTACATCCTTTCGAAGGAGATGGTGAAAATGATGAAAATTGTTTGAAAGTTGTGAAATGAATTGAAGGGTTGAATAAAGTATGTATTAGATATTTTAAAGTTGTTCAAGGTTATAAGGGTGAGGAATGTTAATAATGGCTTTGATTTTGGCACTATCTACTTCAATACCCTTAATAGAAATGATGAATCCTAAATGATTACTGGCGAGAAAACCAAATACACACTTAGTGGGATTAAGACAGAGGATGTATTGGATAAGATGAGAAAATAATATGGCAAGGAAAATGAGGTGATCTCTATGTTGTTTATATTTTCCTAAGAGGTCGTCAATGTAGTCTTCTGCAATTTTATGAATGAGATTAGGGAAGGTATATGTCATACCAACCTGATAGGCAGACCTAAAATTTTGAGTTTGAAGGGAATATTGCAATATCAAAAGGCCCCCTAGGAGTAATGAAGGATGTAATAAATATATCAATATGCCACTCATAAATATTGTGACTTCCATCACATTGATGGCCACTCAACAGATAGATGCATGTAATTTAATAATTATGCCCAAGACTTAATTTATGACAAACACATATTTATAGAGATTGAAGAGAAAGCTATTACAAATGAATACATGCCATCTACCACAACTAATCATGAAGATTTTAATGTTTTCCAAACTCCTGTACATATCTAAATTCAACTAGATTGCAACAAAATTCAAGTATCTCTCACTCAAAACAAATCCATTTCTTCCACATATTTTCTTCTATTAGCTCAAGTAGACATTGAACTTGTTTTGGAAAACAACCTTCTAACATTAAATGAGAGCATGGAATTTCTTCAAGGATCCCTTTCAACCCTTGATATAAGTGTAGACACTAAAGAAGAGGGTCCATATTCAATCATCTCTAATCTTGATTCCATTCTTTCCATTCTAGCTCCTACACCTAGCATCTCTAGTCTTGTTGTCGAAACACAACACCACCAATCTTGGACACTTTCAACAATGCAGCCTCTCATGTCCATTATACCTCATACAATCAATCTTGTTAGAATCTCATCAATGATGATTACTATCTGTCAAGACATCTACATGCATATATTCTATGAGGTGTGTATACCTAGAAATATCCTTATACAACCTTTTCACGATTTAATTGAAAATATTTTGTGAAATCAACTAATTCACAACCTATAAGGAGAAACATTGACTATTTCATATTTATGGCCTATAAGGAACCCTGAATATACATCTAGTGATCAATCCTTCTTTCCTCAAACTCTTTCACTCACAAATGAATATAAATCTCAACATATTTTCCACCTCGACAATCCTCCTCTAACATCACATAGGTCTTTCAATCTCATTGAATACTTATATAATCAAACATTCTTTGACTTAGATCCCATCCACCTAAGTCTCGTACATAAGGACCTAAAAAATATTTCAATTCCCCCTCTTGACTTGGATCTCATCTACTCAAGTCTCATATTGCAGGACCATTCAAATTTAATAAACATGGTCCTCTTTCTTGATGAGTCCATTTAAAATATACATTATCTAAAGTTTAGAAAATTTAAATAGCATGAAAAGATAATAAAACTCAGCATTGAACCGTTCCTTAAAGAACTTTTTGCAAATCAGAAGTGGAAACGTGCATACAAATAATATTAATCATTCCATTTATGTCCATATATCTTAATCATACCATTATCATATCTTCACATTCTTCACATATAACGACACATGTTAACCTTGTTCCTATTAGGAATTGTGTGTCTCATCCTTGTTATGGTTTCTACTATTTTATTTTTTTTGCCTACCATTTTTTCAAAGCTTACTGATGAAAACTCCTTTTAAATAATCTCTCTCTAATAAAAAACTCAAACTTCTTTACCCAATCCTTTTTTATTGTCCATATAAATCTATGGTGTTGAACCCTTGCATCTGACTACTTGCATGAGGCTTACAGTTGTGGGAAGAATGTTCCTTCCCAAAAAATACACTATCAACATACAAGGAAAACTTAATCCTACAAATTAAAAAAACTAAAAAATAATTACACTTTTCATCCTTCACAGTATTTAGTGATAATGTCATACTTCTCACTAGTATTATGAGATTGGGAATGGAGGAAGATGTCCTTACTCTCCTAAATTTTATCTTCAATGTTGAGCCCTTTCCTCTTACTAGTGTATGGGGCAACATGTTGGGGGCCCTTTTTTTAAAAAATGAAAATAATTAACCAATAAAACCTATAGAAATCTTAACCAAAAGTGCATAGTCAAAATCATCATAAGAAGTAATTATGTTGCTCATGTTAAAGAGAGACAACAATTCCTAAAATCAAATTTTTCCAATCAGTAGGCCATCCTTCAAGGGATTAGTCTACTTTTGGTAATATGATTAATAGTTATCTTTCAAGGAATCAATATATATATTGTTGATAATGTGCATTCGTAGATATTCTTGAATTTTTATTTTTTACACTGAGGAAAGTCCTAGTAGACCATTTTTAGGAGGGGAAAAGACATTTTTACAAACTACACATGTGATCCCTTAACACGTTTTCAGTTGATAGATAAAGGGTAGATGCACGTAATTATTGTGGGGTTCATACAGAGGAGGAGCTTGTCCATGCAGAGGATGTGATGAACAAACATATGGTGCTCATCTTTAAGGTTGTGATTTATAGGATGTTGACGGTGGACCACATGCTTCCAAATCGTTACTATAGTGAATGATATGCTAGTGGTGGAATGAGATTTTTTTCTGTGACTAATGTTATAATGGTAGATATGATAACAATATAAACTCCACAAGTGAAATGAATTCAAAGTTTCCTTTTCAATTTTACCATCAATGGAAGTTAAATGATAGGCTCCCAAACCATACTTATAAGTGATGACATATGAACCAATCCAAATAGGGAACAACTTTCCACATTTACTCCTTTCTAGAGAAGTGAACTTTTGATTCTCTTTAAGGACAAGATCATGAATGTTGAAGTCACATTTTTTGACATGTTTTTAATAGGATTGTTTGATGTGTTTTTAATATATGTGATGATGTTCGAGAGTTGTTAGGTTGTGCTCATCTATTAATTCAAGTTTTAATAGATGTACTTGACGATAATCCTCATCAGAGATAAAATCTCCAAGTGACATGTAGAGTGATGGAATTTAAACTTCAAGGGGTAAGACCACCTCAGATCCATAGACTAAATAAGAGGGCATAGAACATGTAAGAGTATGGATGCTAATTTGGTATTCCCATAGAGAAAAGGGGATTTAGAGATGTCAATTCCTACCTACTTGGTCAATAGTTTTTATGAGGATTCTTTTGAGTGTTTTATTAGAATCTTCTCCTTGACCATTTTCTTGAGGATATTAGGGTTATGAAAATCCTAGCTTGATGTTGAATGTTTCACATTATTTCTTCATTTATTTATTTTTGAAATATTTTCCTTTGTCAGCAATGAGTTTTTGAAGGATGTCAAAGTGACATGTAATGTCTTGATAGATCAAATCAACAACTTTTTTGATTTAGTAGAGACTAAGGAAATAGTCTCTACCCATGTATTGAAATATTCAGTAGAAGTGATAATAAATTAATGTCATTGTGACAAGTGAGTGTATAATGAGATTGAGGCCCAAATGTGAGAAAGGCTGAAAATCTTGAGTGGGTTATAAGGCCCAACTTGGGATGTGAGTGAGATTGGAATGTTGTTGAAACTTAAAAAACTTCTTGACATATGCAAAAAAATCTTGATTAAGGGTAAGAAAATAATAACCCATCCGTAAGATGCATTTGGAAATGGAAAAACCATTGAAGTGTCCAACACATATACCATCATGGACTTCTTGGATGGATTTAGTAGACTCTTGATATTTGAGGCATTGTAATAAGAGACCACTAAACCCACATTTGTAAACAATAACAACTATGATGACATATCGGGTAAGGCATTGAAGAAAATATTGTTTTGCATTTCTATATAGGTCAGATGGTATTTTTTATTGAGAAAGATAGTCATATATTTAAGTATACCAGATGCCCATTTGTTTTTCTTCAATGATGTTGATAGAGGGGAGTTCATTGTTGTGAGATGGTTGATCAAGTATATGCACAATAAACAAATTGGAATTGTGATTTGATAATGGGATGAGTTATCCTAGAGAAGCCATAATTTTTACAAATTTATTGGAAGGTCATGGAACTATTTGGATGGTGTATTGATCCAATGCTTCTAAGGGAATTAAAAAATGTTCCAATATTTTTGTAAAGTTTCATTTTTGCATTGATAAGTTCCTTTAATTTGATTGATGATAAGTTGAGAGTCTCTATAGATATCCATGTTTTGAACACTAAACATGACTTTTGTTTGAGACACCCATGATAAGAGCTTTATATTGGCCAGGTTATGTGT